>CAUYQG010134984.1:0-20644 GCA_963574415.1 Tarsius wallacei
TGAGCCCAGCCTATTTTTTATTTTTTGAGTTGGAGTCTCACTCTGTCGCCCAGTCTGGAGTGCAGTGGGCACTCCCAACCACTGCAGCCTCGACCTGCTGGGCTCCGGCGATCCTTCCACCTCAGCCTTCCAAGTAGCCGGAATTACAGGCATGCGCTACTATGCCCAGCTGATTTTTTTATTTTATTGTAGAGATGAGGTCTTGCCAAGTTGCCCAGGCGGGTCTCGAACCCGTGGGCTCAGGCAATCCACTCACCTCAGCCTCCCAAAGTGCGGGATTACAGGCTGAGCCACCGAGTCCGGCTAATACCTTCCTTTTAATTGACTCACTAAACTTTCTCAATTTTTTTTACTCCCACAGATGGAAAATCAGTTGGCATAAATGGAACGTAATAGAAAAAAATAAGTATAATGCAAACAAAAAAGCTATTATTAAATTTTAGCTAAATTCTGCTGCTAAAATTCCGAGCCCTGGGTCCACTCATGCATTCTTAAAAAGGGAGATGGACAAGTGTTAGAGAGGGGCTAAAGACCCTGGGATGCATGGAGACATTTTCTTTCTTTACTGTGAATCAGAGGTATAGGATGAGGGCTGAAAGGGAGTCTCTGTGGTTGTGCTCACGGCAGCTTGTATATCATATGCATCCTGTGCTTTGGGAATTTTGGACTTACTTATTCTTCAGGACTCTTTTGGCTCTAACCACTGGCTTCCTCTTCCTTGTCTATATCACAAAACTGCCGAGAAGCATCAGTGAGAAGATGGGGTAAAGGAGCTTTTTAAACTGTGCTGAGCTGTCCACTGGGGCAGAGAGATGCTCACTTCTTGTGGGTGGGCCAGTACCTGACAGGAGAAACAGAACTTCTGCCTCCCTCAGAATGCCTTCCAATCTGATCCAAGGGTATCGCAGGTTCCTCAGTCAGAGATCAGCTCTGTGGTCTAAGGCTTCTCATTCGCAGAAAATGTGCAAATTTCAGGACAGCAGTGGGGGATGATTTTTTTCGGGAACCTTATGTCATTTACAACATCCTAGGACTGAGCTTATCAGTCTTTTCCTGGGAGGAAGAGCAAAGTTCAAGGAAGGTTACGAAAGGGAAGTGTCTGGGATTAGGCCAAGGCAGCCAAACAAGGACACCGGGGTAAACTGAGCCCAGCGTCACGGTTTTGACAAACCCAGCCCTGGCTTCTGGCCTCTATTTTTATCATGGTTAGTGCTCAGTTTGGCCCGCAGTTACGAGAACCGAAGAAGGGCCACCATAGGGGTGGTGGAAAGAGGATCTCACAGTTTGGGACTGATAAATCTACCTCTTCAAAAACCCTTCAAATTCAGAGACTGGTGTAGCGTAAATAGTCCCCACCTGTTATCACGACTATTCTATTTTCCTTGACTCATACCAGTTTCTGGATGTTTCTTCCTCTGTTGTCTTTCACAACACTTGAACAGGACCTGGACTTTTTAACTTGACTGTGATAAGAATAAAGACAACATATGCCAACTTTTATGAAACCCTAATTATTTGTCCCAGGCCTTGCACTAAGTGCTTTTCACTCTATCCATAACTACTCCATGGAATAGAGGCCATTATTACCCCCATTTTAGACTTCAGAAAACTTCATTTAAGTGTCTGGGCCAAGATGTCCACGTGAGTAGGTAGCTTTGCTTGAGTTCAGCTCCAGCTTGTGGCATGGTCCATGTCTGGCATTTTCTCAGAAGCGCTTGGGTTGGAATGAGAACCTAATCATATTTACATGTCTCTGGGACAGGAATCCCCATGCCTGCCTCTGTTTTGCTTGCCCTATAGCAGAGGTTCTCAAATTATCATGACCAACATGAAACAGACAGAGAGGGAGAGAGAGGGGAAGAGAGAGAGAGAGAAGGTCAAAGAGAGAGAGAGAGAGAGAGGGAGAGAGAGAGAGAGAGAATGAGGGAGACAGGGACCATGCCACAAGCTGGAGCTGAATTCAAGCAAATCTACCTACTCACGTGGACATCTTGGCCCAGATACTTAAATGAAGTTTTCTGAAGTCTAAAATGGGGGTAATAATGGCCTTTATTCCATGGAGTAGTTATGGAATGAGGGAGAGAGAGGAAGAGAGAGGGAGGGAGAGAGAACAAATACACCAGTCTCACCTTTGTTCTATAGAGTCATAATCTTTGAAATGGGTCATAGGAATGTATATTTTTGAAAGGCTTTCCAGATGACTAAGCCAGGGATGGGAAACTGTGTTTTATGGGACATGGTATTTCACTCTACCAACAGCAATGTCTACTAAATGTTTATTGAGGGCTATGTTCTTCCATAATTTGCCAAGAGAGGAGTTTCAGGATAGGAGTAGGTTTATACCAGGCAATCCCAGTAGGCATTGTTAGGAAACCATAATCTTCGACTATTTTTATTCCTATTTCCCTTCCTTTCTTCCTATCATTAACTGTCTATCTATCTATCTATCTATCTATCTATCTATCTATCTATCTATCTATCCACATCTATCATCTTTTCTCTACTTATCATCTATCATATTTTATCATCTATCTATCTTTCATCTACCCATCTATCTATTAATATTATTAAGTGTTTTTTGTATAAAACTGCCTACATTCTAGGATTTCATTTTCTATCATGGGGTGGGATAGCCTTGGTGCTTTAGTCCTGATGGTGGAAAATGACTGAATTCATGGGAAGCAAAGGCATAAAAGTGAGATGTGCCCTTACTACTTTCTGTTCCTACCTGGGATATGGCAGGGATGCTCTTTTGCTGGTGCTAAAATGACTGCTGAGGGATAGAAGGGTTAGGCCTGGCCACGCCCCATCCCCTCTCTCCCACTCCCTGCCTACTCCACCCCTGGCCATATCTGCCAACGTCAGATCAGACTTTTTAAAAAATTAATTAATTCACCTCACATTTGATCATTTGATCAGGTCTGTGACAACTAAGATGCATTCAAATTTTTCTCCCAGGCGACTCTTTCAAACCAAAAGAACTTCTTGAATTAGTTTTTAGGGTGCTCAAACCACTTCCAGAGGAAGATACTGATGCATTAGGCGGCGATAGGATAAAGAAAGGCAGAGAAATCTCCAAGGTGCTGGGAAGGCAGTGATGGTGTTGCTTGAGTTCCAGCCCGCTGCTCATCTTCATGGCTCTGGGCAACCAAGACTCACCGGTACAAGTAAACCCTCTGACCTTTTATCTTCCAGAAAGCCAGACATTTCAATTCCCCTCTTTAATTTGTACCCAGGCATGCAGTTGGTCAGTGAGAATACCGGGGAGCTCACCTCGTTTATGCCAGTGAAACTCTCAGGCCTCTGGCATGGGACATATGCTGTAGAGGCATCTTTGAACATGTCTATGCCCTCCACTGAATGCAATGCATTTCCACTGATTTGTAATAGCTTTTTGGTGAGCTGTCTGAAAAAGAAATAACTTTTTATTTTAAATGTACTGTCCGGTTTTGTATTTCTCTGTGTGAAATCAAAATATGGAAATAGTAAACCAAAATCACATTAAAATTATTAAAAATTTTAGTGTTCTTTTAGTGATGTTAAATAATTTTTGATAGCAACTAAAAAAACACTTTGTATAGTTGTAAAATTATACTTCAAAATGCAGATCCAAGCTATAGATAATTTTAACTATAACATTTCTAGAGTAAGAACTTAGAAAAAAAATCAGTTCTAGTGTTCAATAGCACAGTTGGGTGACTATAGTTAACAGCAATATAGTGTATATTTCAAAATAGTTAGAAAAGAAGTTTTGAAATGTTCCCAGCACAAAGAAATGATAAATGTCCAAGGTGATGGATATCCTAAATACCCTGATTTGATCATTACCTATTGTATGCATGTATCAAACTATCACATGTACCCCATAAATATGTACAATTATTATATATCAATAATTTTTTTAATAAAAGAAGGAGGTCGAGCTTGGTGACTCAGTCTATAATCCCAGCAAATTGGGAGGCTGAGGCGAGTGGATTGCTTGAACCCGTGGATTCGAGACCCACCCGGGCAACTTGGCAAGACCTCGTCTCTACAATAAATAAAAAAAAAATTAGCCGGGTGTGGTAGCGTGCTCCTGTAGTTCTGGCTACTTGGAAGGCTGAGGCGGAAGGATCGCCAGAGCCCAGCAGGTCGAGGCTGCGGTGGCCGGGAGCATGCCACTGCACTCCAGTATGGGAGACAGAGTGAGACTCCGACTCAAAAATAAATAAATAAATAAATAAATAAATGAAGGAAAAAGAAAGAACAATGAACTCTGGGAAACCAGTGGAAAAATGGCTAACTCCTTTACTTTAAAGTCTGAATTTTTTCTTTTCCTAATAAAGATTATACTCTTGTTAGGAAGGCAGAATGAAGAGTTTTTGTGGTCCTCAGCACCACAAAATGTGGAGAACAATGGAAAATGTTCTAATGCAAAGTTGACTAATGTTGCTGCAATGATAGAATGGTAATTTGAAGAGTCTGCATCCAAATACTGGATTTAAACTACCATGTTGTCCAAGGCAGTGATGTTGAAAATTAAGTCCTGATTAATCTCTTGTGGCTGGAGTCAGAATCTGAAATTGAAAGGGTATCCTGGTCAAAAAAAAAAAAAAAATCTAAAATTCTAAAATTAGACCAAGCCATTTATTTACTTTCTGTGTTAAGAAAATCTCTGAGAAGTAATCCAGTTTTGAATTAGAATGTCTTTGAAATTAAGAGACAAATAAAGTACTGAGTAGTTATTTACTTTGCATGGTGCATTAAAAAATTCCCAGGTTTTACAGGAGGACCCATGATTTTACATATCAGAGGAAACTTCCTTTGCCCTTTTCTTTTTCTCATATGACTGTCTGTCAAACCCAAGGCATCCCATAAATTCCCATCTACAATATCCTTTCTCATTAGTAACAGAAAATGGAATTCAGGGCTGGTTTATAGGGTGGCATTGGTGTGGCTGACAAATTATCCATGCCAAAAACCTGTTGTGAATGCTGACTGAGAGTTAAATAAATTTTCTACTAAAGGAGCTCAAAGAGTACTGAGCTTAAGGTGTGCAAAGGTTTTGAGAGGGACAGAGTACTGTGCTTGCATACTGGTTTGACCACTTAGAGAGTTTTAATGAATAGGTTTAGTAAATTTGGACTTTAAAAGTTCAATTCCATCAAATGCTAAATGAGCTGGACACAGTTGGAAGAATCCACCTAGTCCTAGGATAATAGAACCTATACCTAGATGACATTTAGAAATCATCTATTAAAACCCACAACTTTTACAGATGGCATTGAGGATCAGAAATAGGAAGTATCTTGACAAATGTCATATGAGGGTTCATCTCAGAATTGAGGTGGTCTCCTGGCTTCCCGCTTTAGTGTTTTTTCTGTGTTAATCATTTAAGAAACCACACTGTCTCACCAATTTGTGCACAGATAAAGGATTCCAAAGTCATCATTCATTCATCCATCCATCCATCCAAATGACATTTATTAACCATCTTTTCTGTTTTGAGCATTCTGTGGGGTCCTGGGTACAAGAGAAGAAGATGCCATCTGTGTCTTCACTATGTAGGTGACACAATATAGTGCAATGAGTGTCCTGTGTAAGGTTTGCACAGGTTCCTGTGGTTACGTGGTGGAGAGAAGTTGAAAATCAACTGAAGCGAATCAAAGATGGCTTCATAGGATATCTGACAGCTGTGCTGAGTTTGGAGCACAGAAAGCATCAGTCCCCCATTTTGTTCTTCTTTTTCAGAATTATTTTGACTATTTGAGTTCCTTTGCCTTTCTGTATAAATTTTAGAATTAGCTTGTATATCTACAGAAAGTATGAGTACTGTACTATACAGTAAATAGAAATATTTAATGTTTCATTTCTGGTTTTAGTAATTTGAGTCGTCTTTGTTTTTTTCTTGATCAGTCTAGCTAAATGTCAGTTTTGCAGATCTTTTCAAAGAATCAACTTTTGACTTCCCTGATTTTCTCTATTACTTTTCTATCCCCTATTTCATTTATGTCTACTCTGTCTATTCTAATCTTTATTATTTTCCTCCTTCTGCTTGCTTTGGGTCTAGTTTGCTTTTCTTTTTTCTAGTTTCTGAAGGTAGAAGTTTAGGTTATTGATTTGAGTTGTTTTTTTTAAAGGTATTTTGACAGTTATGTATTTCCCTCTAAGCAATATTTTAGTTTCATTCTATATGTTTTGGCATGCTGTGTTTTTATTCTTATTAATCTCAAAGTATTTTCAAATTTCTCTTGTAATTTATTTGTTTGATCCATTGCTTAGTTAGGAGAATATTATTTAATTTCCGCATATTTATGAATTTTTCAAAATTTTTGTTACTGATTTATAACACTATTTTGTCATGGTCAGAGAACATACTTGTATACTTTCAATCTTTTCAAATGTATTGAGACTTATCTTGGAGAATGTTCCATGTGTCCCCAAAAAGAATGTGTATTCTGTTGTTTCTGAGTGGAGTATTTTATAGATGTCTGTTAGGTCTAGTCATTTGTAGTGCCATTCAAGTCTTCGATTTCTGTGTTGACCTATCTAATTGTTCTATCCATTGTATGCAATGAAGTATTTAAGTTCTTAATTATTACTGTTGGATTGTCTATTTTTCCATCAATTCTGTCAGTTATTGCTTCATAAAATTTGGGACTCTTGTTGTTAGGTGCTTTTATGTTTATAGCTGTTATGTATTCTTGTTGGATTTGACCCTTTTACTGTTATAAAATATTCTTCTTTGTGCTGAGATACTGTACTTTTGAAATTGGTACTTGATGCTGTCACTGGAAATTTTATCAAAATGCACAAGTACTGTTCAAGATGTCCAGCACTAACAACTTACTATAGTGCTTTTTGATACAACATTTAAAACTTGTTCTTATAAATTCCTGCCCCCGGGAAGAATGACTAAATTTGTTTTAAATGTCTTTGGTCTCTTTCTTTACTGATTGTGTCAGGTGACCTTTCTTAGCATCTCCCAAAACAGCTGGCTGAAGTTATTCCAGGCTAACTTGTTTTCCTGAAATAGTACTGTTTGTTCAAAATAAAGTATTTGAAAGAGCCTTTTACAACATGACAGACCTCAAACAGATTCAAATATAATCTAACTCCCTCTTATTCAAGAAGTCATTTTAGGGAAAAAAAAACTTGCCTAATAGTCAAGCGTATACAGTCTCCAGCTGTATTTGCTGTTGTTTTTATTCTGTTTCATACAGGCTCAGCTGATCACATGCCAGGCTTATCTACTCCTTCTTCTCCTCTGGTTTTCTCATGCTTTGGAAGTTGCTGCCTCTCCCCCCTGCCTCCTCCCTACCTCACTGTATCTTCCCAGTGAAAAGTCCTGGTGAGTAGCATGTGGGTTCCAGCTAGATGCATAAGCTTGATGTCTAGGCCAGGACGATGTTGGCAAGGCCTCCTGATCCACACTCCATCCAAACTCTGTCAGATAACTAACAGGCTTAGTCAGTCAAGCAGGAGGCTTGTGAGCAAGAAGCATAGCCCTGTTCTCCATAAAGATTAATTATCTTCAGGACACCAAAGGGGTGTGGGTCATTTGAGGTGACCATCACCATTCTTGGGCCCATTGCTCTGGGCCACTAGTTCTGGACCCTTTGAAAGGCATTTGCAGAGCCCTGTGTTTAGGAGAAAAGCCCATCTGTACACTCAAACTCTCTCTCTCACACACATGCACACATAGTAGTTGGTGTTCTATATGGACTCCTAGAATCTCAAGGTTGGCAGGGCCTAAGACATTCTCTCAGTACGTTACCAATGAATCCTTCTGTTGCATTCACATGGAAATGTGACTGGGTCCAAAGATACAGGCTTATTTTTCAATGAGTGTATCCAAACGTGACCAAGAAATGCACATTTTGAAAAACCAGGCCATCTGGCTTTAAAATACATATTGAAAGTAAGAGGGCCAGTGAAATTGTCAACCACACACTGTGCTTGGGACTTCTGATTTACTGACTTCCCCTTGTCCTCTACCCACTTCTCTGCTACCTGCAAACATCATTCTTCTTTTTTAGGAGATAAGAATGAAGAAATGAACATGTTTTACTTGGAATTAAAAAACAAAAAAGCAAACGAAAGTGTCAAAGCAACATGATACCCATGAGTTGGAGCCTGGAAGTTAAAAGAAAACATGGGCTTAGCTTGTGTCTCCCCAAGAGATAAAACTGGGGCTTATGGAAATCACCTGGATTCAGATTGGTTTTAGAAGCGTTTTCCATCAGGCACAAGTGATCCAAGAAATAGTGGAGTGTTTTGAGAAGTAATAAGCTCCCTGTTTCTGGAGGCACTGAAATATAACCTCAATGATCATACATTAATTCATTATTTAGGAAACATACATTTGGAACCCTATTGTTTAAGGCTCTGATTAGGAGCTGGGGAAGCACCTGTGACCAAGGCAGGCAAGGGCCCTACTTTCAGGAAGCTTCCCTCTTAGTGGGGTAGAGGATGCAGACAATAAATAAGGAAACCAAAATATTTATAAATCATAGATTGTGATAAACATTAGGACAACACAGATGGGCTGCTGTGGTACAGAATGGAAGGGGGCCTGACTCCTACCATTTTCAAGGTGGTTCGGAGGGAATCAAATGTGACCTTGGATATTTGTTTCCTAACACTTCTGGGAAAGTGGTTCCATGACTCAACAATGGGAACTTCTTGAGCGCTTTGCTGCCCAGGAACTCAAAATAACCGGGAACTTTTGGGTTTTGTTACCTGGAAGGTTGATGACATGCAATATTCAACTGTCAACACAGTGGAGCCAACGCCTGGAAATCAGCAGAAATCTTGTTTGTTTTGGTTTTAAGTCCAGGTTGGACTTGATTGTTTTTGGCCAAAGGTCATTGTATTGATTTTTAGCGGAAAGAGTCAGATGAAAAGAACTGACCTGATACCTGCATTTCTTCTGAAAACCACCTTCCAAGATCTGTCCTTGACTCAGACCTTTTGGCCTCAACCATCTACACCTGTTGGAAGGGTGGTGTGAAAACACAGTTCATCCTACACTTATTTTTGCTTGGCTCACAGTTTTGGATTTTTTTTTTAAGCTAGTATTTAAAATTAGGATGTTTAACTTAAAAAAAATCCAGATATCTGGTGTTCATTGGAAAAGCTGAAACTCTGTCCACAAATGCCCACATTCCCACATGGTAACATCACCTGGAAACATACAGCAACAGCCTTCTTTAGATGAGCCACAGTTGCTCCGGTTCACCATAATGTCTACTCAGTCCACTTTACTTATTTCTGTGACCTGCTTGGCCACTGGAGGTGTTTGAATTTTTGACTTCTGTTCTATGGATTTTGAAGCCTGGAGAGTGAAAATGTTGTTTAACTATGAGTCCTTTATGACCTTGTCATGTTGTTGATTTGACAAAAATGGATATCATTGAATCTTAAACCCTCAGAGCTGAAAAGGCCTTTAAAGAGCCACCACCCACTCCCTGTTGTTCATGGGGAAACTGAAGCCCAAAAAAGAGGACACTTGGCCACAATCACACACTGAGTTAGTGACATCAGTGACACCTGACAGGGAGTTGTCCATACACAGAAATCCCATCGAAACCATTACATTCAATTGAATCCAAAGCCACTTAAGAAGGGATTTTCATAGCTTGAAGGGATTTTTTCCTTCTCAAATGCATTGAGAATAAAGAAAGAAAAAGAAGAAAATTCTCTGTTTAATGTCAGACTTATTTGAATTTTTATTTTAATTTTTAACAGCCTTAGAAAAAAAATCTTCCAGATAAAAATATCTGAATGTCTCACCCAAATCACTGTCTTGTCAATTTGCACTTACTATTTAGTCTGGACACCCAAGAACAATCTGAATCCTTTTGGCAAAGGTCTCTGAGGTACTGATGCCATAAAGCTATTAAACTTTCTTTGAGTGTTGTCAGGTGCTGGAAACTAGAAGGCTCAATACTTGTCAAAATGGAAAACATTCTTTGCATACAAAGGGTTGCTTGAACTTTGGGCTCTCCCTTCATTCTACTTTGGCAACTGAGATCAGGAAGATAATTTTGGAGGCTCCTGCTAGCTCCCTGGTGAAGAATGAGTTGCTGGGGGGACAAGGTGTGATTCCAGAAGGTTGAGTATTGCTGGGTCCCTTGAATATTAATAACAATTATGAACTCTCTCTCTCTCTCTATATATATATATTTTTTAGTTGGAGTCTCACTCTGTCGCCCAGACTGGAGTGCAGTGGCATGCTCCCAGCCACCTCAGCCTTGACCTGCTGGGCTCCGGCAATCCTTCCGCCTCAGCCTTCCAAGTAGCTGGAACTACAGGTGCGCACTACCACGACTGGCTAATTTTTGATTTATTGTAGAGATGAGGTCTTGCCAAGTTGCCCGAGTGGGTCTCAAACCCGCGGGTTCAGGCAATCCACTTGCCTCGGTCTCCCAAAGTGCTGGGAGTACGGTCTGAGCCACTGAGCCCGGCCACAATAATACTTTTTTAAAACAAGCTGCATTTGTTAAGCATTTACCAGGTGGTAGATACTATTCTCTGCGAGTCCCATTTGTTCTGGGACTGATTTAGTCCTTACAACAAACCTGTGAACTAGAGACTATTGTTATTTCCATTTGACTGATAAGGAAAATGAGACACTGAGAGACCTGTTAGAGCTGGGATGCGGCCCCTGGCTGCAGGGCCTAAATGCTTCACCACTACTCCTATTATTTAAGACAATTCCAGAGGCACAGTGCACATTTTTGAGGTTCTCTCTCAATACATTATTTGAAATGGACAAAGCCTCTTGACCCCCTACTCTCTAGATCTATGCAGTCCAGTATGCCACATGTGGATACTTACATTTAAAATAATGAAATTATGTGAAATTAAGAATCTAGAACTCAGTCACGCTGACCACATTTCATGAGCTCAACAGCCACACACAGCTAACGCCTGTTATAACAGACACTGTTGATACAGAACATTTTCACATTTTCGTCGTCACTGGAAGTTCTGTTGGGAAACACTGTTACTGATGAAGAGTTGGAGACTTGGAGGCAAAGGGACTTGTCCAAAGAAACACAGTGAGGCCCAGGATCTGCAAACGCCAACCACGAAGGACTCACCTTGGTCCTTTCCTTGGCCTTTCGTTGCCTTCTTCCTGCTCATCTCTTTGTTGTCTCTCCAATTCAGTTTTAAGTTTGGGAAGGGCAGGTGGCAAATCGTTGATTTTATTTGCATGCCTCACTCCAGTCGCCCAAGCCTCCCCCTTCCAGGGCCGAGCACATAGTAGGGCCTTTGCCACCCCTCTCACCGTTCCTTTCCCCCTCTTCACTTTTAAAACCACGGTGGGAGCTCTGGCAAGTATCAAGCCTCAGGTTTGAAGTAAAACGTGTTATTATAATTTTTTTTGAGCTGGCAAACTTAATTGCATAAGGCAGAGAGATGGTTTTTATTTGAAGGCCTCTGAGGACCAGTATGCTTGGAGAGGGGAGGGGGCGGGTGGACCTGTACTGTTTACCTTTCTTGAGGTAAGACTCAGGGTAGGGCATGTGGCGAGCTGGGCCTTCAGGATCTGAGTGCTCACTTGGTCTTGTAAGAATCTCAACCAGAGGGACAGTTAAGTGTGTAGACCCTGGAGGCTCAAGGGTCCAGGCTGCTGCTCTGGCCTCAGCAGGTAACAACTCTGTATGCTTGGATAACCTTTCTGAGGCTGCATTTTATAATCTGTAACATGGAGTTTGACCTTATGGGGTAGGGAAGTATCTTTGAATTAACCCGTATAAAATACCGTCGAGGACCCTGAACCCATACCTAGTGGTCACACCTATTTTCATCACCTCATTGTGAATTACTTCTGTATTATTGTCACTCTCACTAGACTGAAAGCTTCTTAGGGACAGAGCCTATGTCCACCTTGTTCACTGTTTTATGCCCAGGGTATGATTTCCAGCCCCATGATATGTTCTTAATAAATATGTGTTGAAACAATAAAGGGGTAGCTTAGAAAAAGTCTGTGTTAGGAAACTTAAAGGTTTATCATTAAATCCTCTGTCACATGCATAAATCTTCAATTTCACTTTTGTCAAGAAACTGAGCATTGCTTGAACACCTCCAGTGATGGGGAATTCACTACCTTATGAACTAACCTTTTCAGTTTGGACATCTCCATTGTGCTCATGCCTGACTGAGCCATGGACAAGAAGCGTCATGCTCCTTAGGTGTACCATACTGTGTTTTTCAGCCATTCACATCTCTTAGCCTTTGTAGAAGTAGGTCTGGACAAGGTGAGACTTTGGTCAGTTCTGTGAAGCTTCATGGGTACCACTGGGGGTGGGGAAGAGGTGAAAAAATGAACCTAGAGAATCTGGCTATAAAACACATTACCTGCATTTATGGTTCTCGTGCCCCAAGGCCTGGGATAAAGTGAAGAAGGAAAAACATTCCACTCTGGCTCTTGGTGACCCCTAAAAGGAACCCCCCATGGAGTCATTTAGGATAGTAATTTGAGTATAAGCTCAAGCATACGTTCCTAGCCTTCCCGCTGTAAACTCAGGAGCCTCGTGATGAGCGGCACCAAATTACTTGAAAATGTGGCCCAGACCCTTCCAGATGAGGGCCGGGCTCAAAGAAATAAAAAGTTAAGGGCGTGTTGCTATGGCGTTAGCATTAAGGGAGTATGCACGAGCCTCAAACTGTGCACAGAAAATATGTTCTTTCTATATGCCCTGCCCGTGAAAAGCAAAAGTCATTAAAATGTCAGACAAAGAGCCAGGTGGGAAAAATGCATGTTTAAAAGTAAACATGTAGCCTGTGATCACTGTGTCCCCTGAAAAGCTAAAGATGAAGGAAAGAAGGAAAAAGAATTGGGAATAAAAAGAAAGACAGGGAGAACGGGGGCGGCATGGTACCCTCCTCCCCTCATCTTTGCAGTCTGAAGAAATGGCGTTGTACTCCACTCTGTTGCCTGGGCAAAATGCCCAAGAGCTGTTCTTGATCCTCTCCTTGCATAAATTCACTGCGTCTGATCGATTACCAAGTCTCGAGTCCTGACCTACCTGCAAAACATTAGATTGAATCATGCGAAGTTGATGATGTTATACTTTCTTCGACCTACAAAAAAAATGCCAGTTCCATGTGGTTCAACCTAATTAAACATCCAGACAAGAAATAATAATTTCAAACTGACCCTCAATAGTTATCCAAACTTTAAAACTTATTAAATCTCAACTCAGCACCTTCTCCCATCTCTACCACCACCATCGTGGTCCAAGTCACCAGCCACCATCAACACTTGCTTGGACTATGCAGTAGCCTCCTAATAAGTCTTCCTGTTCCCACTTTTGACATAGTTCAGCCCTTTATTCTTACTTCAGAAACTAAGGTAGATCATGTCCACTTCCTGCTTAAAATATTTTAGTGTTAAATCTGATAAAAGACCTATATACTAAAAACTATAAAGCATTGCTGAAAGGAATTAAAGATCTAAGGAAATGGAGAGATGTAACATACTTGTGAGTCAGAAGTTTCAGTATTCTTCTCTTCAAGCTGATTTCTAGATACAAATGTAATGCAATCCCAATCAAAACTCTAGCAGGCTTTTGTTTTGTAGTAATTGACAAGTTGATTTTGAAATTCATCTGGAAATGCAAAGGGCCTAGAAAAAAGTCAAAACAACTTTGCAGGAGGATAAAGTGAAGGACTAACATTATTTGATTTCAAGACTTTGTAGAAAGCTACCGTTATCAAGACAGTATGGTATAGACAGATGAATGGATGGAACAGAACAGAGAGCCCAGAAATAGACCCACACATAGGACAACTGATTTTTGACAAAGATGCAAAAGTAATTCAGTGAAGAAAGTATAGTTTTATAACAAATGGTGGTAGAACAGTTGGACAGCTATATGCAAAAAAAAAAAAAATAGTCTCTGAATTCTACCTTACAACATAGAACAAATTTTAACTTAAAATGAATTTTAGGCCAAATGTAAAATGTAAAGCTATAGAAATTGTAGCAAAAATTGGAAGAACAATTTTTTGACCTTAGATTAGCCAAAGATTTATTAGTTATGATACCAAAAACATGATCCATCAATAAAATTTAAAACTTCTGCTCTTCAAAAGCCACAAGGTAGAAGCAAATATTTGCAAATTGTATATCTGATAAAGAGCTTGTATCCAGAACACACACACACACACACACACACACACCTCAATGATTAAAAAAAAGAAAACATTCTAATAAAACATGGGCGGAAGAGTTGAGCAGATACTTAGGCAAAGATATATGAAAGGCAAATAATCACATGAAAAGATGCTCAACATCATTAGCTGTCTGGTAAATGCAAATTAAAATCACAATGAGATGCCACTACACACCTATCAGAATGGCTAACTTTTTTTTTTTTTTTTTGAGTTGGAGTCTCACTCTGTCACCCAGACTGGAGTGCAGTGGCCGCTCCTGGCCACTGCAGCCTCGATCTGCTGGGCTCCGGCGATCCTTCCGCCTCAGCCTTCCAAGTAGCTGGAACTACAGGCGTGCGCCACCACGCCCGGCTAGTTTTTGGTTTATTGTAGAGATGAGGGCTCGCCAAGTTGCCTGGGCGGGTCTCGAACCCGCGGGCGCAGGCAATCCACTCACCTCGGCCTCCCAAAGTGTGGGATTACAGGCTGAGCCACTGAGACCGGCCAGAATGGCTAAAATGTAAGACTGAACAGATGAAGTTCTGGTAAGAATGTAGAGGAATTAGAACTCTCATTCACTGCCAGTGATAGTATAAAATAGTATAAGTTCTTTGGAAAACAATTTGTCAGTTTCTTAAAAAGTTAAACACCCACTATATAGCCTAGCCAGTTCACTTGTAGCTATTCACCCAAAATAAATGAAAGTTTATGTCTACACAAAATCTTGTACCTAAATGGTCACTGAAACTTTATTTGTAATAGTTCAAAACTGTATGCAATCCAAATGTTTATTGATAGGTGAATAGACTTTTTAAAGAACTGGCATCTCTGTATAATAAAATGCCACTCAGCAAGAAAAATGAATTATTAATACATGCTACAATATAGAAGAATCTCAAAATAATTATGCTGAATGAAAGAAGACTGAAAAATACATTCTGTGTGATTCAATGCATATGACATTCGAGAAAATGGAAGCCAATGTATTGTGAGAGAAAGCAGATCAGTTGTTGTCTGGGGATGGTGAGGGTGGAGGAGGGTAAGAAAAGGATGAGATGGCTTCAAAGGATCAGGAGAAAATTTTGGATGTGAAGGATATGTTCATTCTCTTGATTGTGATGATTTTATAGATATATCAAATGTGTCAAAAATATATCAAATCATACACTTTAAATGAGCGGTTTATTGTAGGTCAATTTTATCTCAACAAAACTGTTTTAAAAATGCTTTAGTGGCTCATGTAGCAAACAGTCCCCTGGACCAAAATAAACCCTTCTGTGCCTTATCCCTGTCCCTCTTCTTTGCCTTCTGGTTGGAACTGATAATTTATTTTAATAGATGTTTTCAGGCTCAAGTTTAAATCAACTCATACAGCCTTTTTATGCTGCATCTTCCTGAGATGTCTGCCTTTTTTTCAGAAAAGACTGGTTCATGAGACCTATCCTGTGAGGGTACATCACAAGTGGGTAGACTAAGAAGTTTAAAGCCCTTGTTTTCTCACAGAGACATGAAAAACCAACTAAAATCTGGCTAAAGTAACCTAACAGAAGCTTTGGAAAGTAGTCAGATGTCTATGGTAATCAAGAAAACTTCCAATCAAGAAAAAAATTCATTAAAAAATGTTAGAAAATTGTGCAGTGTTTTCATTTGCTTTTGTGCCACCTAGTGCAGTGTAATCTTGGTTAGGAAGAGATGGCATTACAGCTCCCAGTTTCCTCTCAAACTTGAGGGAGCAGAGATGCTCTTATTTGCAACATTCTAACCTGTCTGGAGACTGCCTGAAGAACTAGTCTCTGTCTTACTTAGCACAGATCATTGATGGGGAGAAGCAGTGGATGCTGCTTAGGAAAGCTGCAGGGAGACTAAGATTCTCAGACACCTGGGGCAAGAGATTTTGGATGGAAACAGACAGTAAACAGTCTCTAAGGAGAAGCTGGGGTGAAACAGTTGGAAATTAAGACATTTAAAAGCAACAGCAGGGCAACCCCTTCGCGTCTCCTCCCACTGTGGGAGCTTTTCCGTCCTCTCAATAAATCCTGCTTTAAAAAAAAAGCAACAGTACATGTGGGAAATTGAAAAGTCACATACACAGGTCCAACTAAGATATATGGTCAGAAGAGACCTGAGAAGGCCTTAAGCTTTCTCCCCAAGCTGATTCCAAGGCTTAGAAAATTCCCAGTTAATTATTGAAGGACTTCCCTGGCACAGCCAATGTGCAAAGACTTGAATAAATGGCTGTTTATTCAACTGTCTAATCTTCAACAAAAATCACAAAACATGCAATGACAAAGGAAAACATGGCCCATCCAAGAAAGATAATAAATGTCCATGGGCTGAGTGCGGTGGCTCAAGCCTGTAATCCCAGTGCTATTGGAGACCAAGGTGAGAGGATTGCCTGAGAGCCCATGGGTTCAAGAACAGTCTAGGCAACTTGGCAAGACCTCATCTCTACAATTAAAAAAAAATAGCTGGGCGTAGTAACACACACCTGTATTTCTGGTTACTTGGAAGGCTGAGGTGGTAGGATCACCTGAGCCTAGCAAGTTGATGCTGGGGTGGCCATGAGTGTGCCACCGCACTCCAGCGTGGGCAATGGAGTGAGAACCCAATTCAGTAAATAATAAATAAATGTCCACGAAGAAGCACAGGCGTTGTGTTTACTAAACAAAAACTTTAAAACAACTGTCTTAAATATGCTTACAGAACCAAAGAAAAACATGGTCAGAAAATTTAGAGAAAATCAATAAAACAATCTATTTTAAAAAGATGAGAATACCATAAAAAATAAGGATAATATAAAAGGAAACTAAGCAGAAATTCTAAAGCTGAGAAATAGAATAATTTGCATGAAAAATTTACTAGAGGGCTGTACAACAGACTTGAACAGGCAGAAGAGAGAATTGGTGAGCTTGAAGATAAGACATTTGAAATTATTGAGTCTGGGAGCACAAAGAAACAAAAAAGAAAATAAGTAAACAGAGCTTAAGGGGCTTGTAGGGTATCATCAAGCATCAAGTATGTATTGTGGGAGTCCAAAAAGTAGGAGAGAGAGATATGGACAGAGAAATTATTTGAAAAAATAATGACTGAACACTTCCCAAATTTAAAAAAATAAATGGACATACAAAGTCAAAAAACTCAAAAAACTAGTAGAATAAAGAGACTCACACCTAGACACATAAACTGTTGCAAGACAAAGACAAAGAGAGAACCTTGAAAGCAGCAAGAGAAGAATGACTTGCTATGTGCAAGGGATTCCTAATAAAATTATTATCCAGTTTCTCAACAAAAAAAAAAACTTGGAAGCCAAAAGGCAGTGGAATGATAAGCCCTGTTAACCAATAATTGTATATCTAACAAAACTGTCCTTCAAAAATGAGAGAGAAATGTTCTCAGATAAATAAAAACTGGGGAAATTTATTACCAACAGATCTGCTCTACAAGAAATGTTAATGGGAGTTCTTCAGATCGAAATGAAAGAATGCTAGATAGTAAATCAAAGCCATATGAAGATACAAAGATCTCTGGTATAGGTAAATACATGGGCAAATACAAGAATAACCTCCTTGTAATTTTGGTTTGTAATTCCATTTTCTATTTTTTATAGGCTTCAAAAAACAAATGTGTAAAAATAATTATAAATATATGTTAAAGAGTGTATAAGATATAAAGATGCAATTTGTAACATCAATAATGTAAAATGAGACAGGGATATAGCTGTAGAGTTTTATATGCAACTGAAGCCAAATTGGTGTCAATTCAAAATAGATTGTAATAACTTTAGGGTGTTATGTATAATCTCCATGGTAACCACAAAGAAAATATCTATAGCATATACATAAAAAATAAGAAGGGAATCAAAATATATCACTACAAAAAGTCAACCAAACACAAAGAAGGCAAAAAAATGAAACGAGGGACAAAAGGCTATGAGATATAATAAAATGGCAAATAACAAAATGGTAAAAGTAAGTTCTTCCTTATCAATAATTACTTTAAATATAAATGTATTTAACTCTTCAATCAAAGGCATAGATTGACAGAATAAATATGAAAACATGATTCAATTGTATGCTGTTTACAAGAAACTTTAGATCTAAAGACACAAATAGGTTAAAAGTGAAAGGATAGAAAAAGATATTCCATGTCAAAAGTAACCCAAAGTGAGCTAGGGTGGTAATACTAATATCAGACAAAATAGGAAAGAAAAAAAAAAAAAAATCAATGAAACCAAAAGTTGGTTCTTTGAAAAGATCAACAAAATTGGCAAACTTTTTGCTAGCTTGACTAAGAAATAAGAGAGAAGACTCAAATTACTCAGAAATGAAAATAAGTACATTACTACCAATTTCATAGAAATAAAAAAAACTGTAAGACAGTACTATAAACAATTGTATACCAACAAATTGGAAAGTCTAAATAAATTGGGCACATTCATAGAAACACACAACCTACCAAGACTGAATTATGAAGAAATAGGAAATCTGAATAGATCTATAACTAGTGAGGAGGTTTAATCAATAATCAAAAATCTCCCCCAGAAGAAAAGCCCTAGACCAAATAGTTTTACTAGTGAATTCTATCAAACATTAAAAGAGTAACTAACACTAATGCTTGTAAAATTCTATCACACATTTGAAGAGAAGGGAATACTCACTCCCTAACTCATTTAATGAAACAAGCATTTCACTGACAAAAATGAGGTCAGATATAGAAATTACCAAAAAAACCCTTAGAGAGCAATATCCCTTATGATTATTGATGCAAAAATCTTCAACAAAATACTAGGAAACATAATTGTACAGCATATTAAAAGGATTATATACCATGACCAAATGGAATTTATTCCCAGAATGAAAGGATAGTCCAACATACGAAAATTAATCAATGTAATATGCCACATAAACAGAATGAAGGGGAAAGAAAATCCCACACTATCATCTCAATTGATGCAGAGAAAACATTTTACAAAATTCAAAATTCAACACCCCTTTATGACAAAAAACAAAAACAACAACAAAAAAAACAAACCAAGAAAACTAGGAATAGAAGGAAATATTTCAACATAATGAAGCCCATATATGAAAAACCCAAGGCTAATGTCATACTCAGTAGTGAAATAGGGAAAACTTTGCCTATAAATCAGGAACAAGACAAGGATGCCCATTTTTACCATTTCTATTTAACATAGTATTGAAACTTCTGGCTAGAACAATTAGACAAGAAAAATAAATTAAAAACATATACAATGAACTGGAGGAAATAAAATTATCTCTGTTTGCAAATACCAGGATTTCATATGTAGAAAACAGGAAAAAAATCCACAAAATATTGATTGTTAGGATTAATAAATAAATTCAGCAAAATAGCAGAATAGAAAGTAAGCACACAAAAATTAGTTGCATTTCTATATACTAACAATCTGAAAAGGAAGTTATTTTTAAAATTCCACTAATAATCACATGAAAAATATAAAATACTCAGAAACTGACTTAAAGAGGCGAAAGACTTGAAAATTACAAAACATTTCTGAAAGAAATTAGAGAAGACATAATTAAGTGGAAATACAACTCATGTTCTTGAATTATAGGACTTAATATTGTTAAGACATCAATACTACCCCCAAGCAATCTACAGATGCAAAGCAATCTGTATCAAAATAAAAAAAAAAATTTTTTCAGAAATATAAAAAAAAATTATAAACTTCATATGAAATCTCAAGTAACTCCAAGCATATAAAACAATCTTGAAAAAAAAAAAAAAAATCAAAGGACACATACGTCCTGATTTTAAAACCTATTACAAAGCTTTGGTAATTGAAATAGTCTGGTACTGGCATAATGACACACATATAGGCCAATGGAATAGAATCGAGAGCCTAGAAATAAACTCTGGCATGTATGATCAAATGACTGCTGACAAAGGTGCTAAGACAACTCAGTGGGGAAGAACAGTCTTTTCAACAAACAGTGTTGGGAAAGCTGAATATCCACATGCAAAAGAATGAAGTTGGATCTTTCACTTATACCATATATGAAAATTAACTCAAACTAGATCAAAGATCTACATAGAGCTAAAACTATAAAACTCTTAGAAGAAAACATAGGGGAAAGTCTTCAAATCATTGAATTTGGCAACATTTCTTTGACACAATACCAAAATCACAGGAAAAAAAAGAAAATATAGATCAACTGAACTTCATCAAAATTAAAACTTGTGCATCAAAGGACACTATCAACATAATAAAAAGGTAACCCACAGAATCAGGTAAAACATATATAAGATAAAAGTTGATTTCTAATATATTTATAAACAATTCCTATAACTCAAAAACAGCAACAAAACAATTCAGTTAAAAAAGTAGGCCAGCCAGCCTCGGTGGCTCAGCCTGTAATGCCACACTTTGGGAGGCTGAGGTGAGTGGATTGCCTGAGCCCGCGGGTTCGAGACCCGCCTGGGCAACTTGGCGAGACCTCATCTCTACAATAAATCAAAA
>CAUYQG010134990.1:0-13044 GCA_963574415.1 Tarsius wallacei
CGCCTGTAGTTCCGGCTACTCGGAAGGCTGAGGCGGAAGGATCGCCGGAGCCCAGCAGGTCGAGGCTGCGGTGGCCAGGAGCGGCCACTGCACTCCAGTCTGGGTGACGGAGTGAGACTCCAACTCAAAAAAAAAAAAAAAAAATATATATATATATATATAATTTGAGGTCTGTAATAACAATGATTTGTTGTTAAGTATAGGGCAATTTGTCACAAGCTATGAGGGTCTAAAATATTTTGTTGGAATGCTGGAGGGAAAGTAGCCACAGGCTGGGGTTTAAAAACTTGAGCCAGTATTTAACCTATTTCAGATAGAATTGGGAGCTGAAGTAACATTTCTGGATGATGCTAACAACTGCCAATTTGCAGTTCCCATAGCACATTTCTGCTTACAAAAGGTGTACCAAAATAACTGTTACTTCACAAAATAGGGTAATGATTTAAGGTACTATTCTTATTAGCCTTTAACTAATGCATAGTAGCTTCTCTCAGCCATGGTATTCAGCTCCAGATGTGTATTTCCATATGATTATCATAAATCATAATCATGGTCATTACAGCTTTTCTTCTTTTATTTTTTCTTGACTCAGAGTCTCAACTCTGTCGCCCAGGTTGGTGTGCAGTGACACTCTCATGGCCGCTGCAGCCTCGACCTGCTGGACTCAGGCGACCCTTCCGCCTAAGCCTTTCAAGTAGCTGGAACCACAAGCATGCGCCATGACACTCAGCTAATTTTTCTTGACTTATTGTAGTCTCACCAAGTTGCTTGGGCTGGTCTTGAACCCCTAGACTCAGGCAATCCTCTCGCCTTGGCCTCCCAAAGTGTTGGGATTACAGGCTTGAGCCACCAAGCCCGGCCTTTTTTTGGGGGTGGCGTGGAGTCTCACTCTGTCACCCAGACTGGAGTACAGTGGCACGCTCCCGGCCACCGCAGCCTCCACCTGCTGGGCTCCGGCGATCTTTCCGCCTCAGCCTTCCAAGTAGCCAGAACTACAGGCACGCGCTACCACGCCCGGCTAATTTTTTATTATAGAGAAGAGGTCTCGCCAAGTTGCCCCAGCGGGTCTCGAACCCGCGGACTCAGGCAAATCTACTCCCCTCGGCCTCCCAAAGTGCCGGGATTACAGGCTTGAGCCACCGCGCCCAGCCTTTTTTTTAAAAAGCAAGATACCCTCAGCAATAATATTCTTAGGCAGTTGATGTCTGTGACATCAACACATTCAGCAGAAAACAAATTCTTTACTGTTTTAATAAAGAAAAAAAAAAAACCGTCTACTGGGCTTGGTGGCTCAGCCTGTAATCCCAACACTTTGGGAGGCTGAGGTGAGTAGATTGCCTGAGCCCGCGGGTTTGAGACCAGCCCGGGCAACTTGGCCAGACCTTGTCTCTACAATAAATAAAAATTAGCTGGGCGTGGTCGAGCGCCTGTAGTTCCGGCTACTTGGAAGACTGGAGTGGAAGGATCGCCTGAGCCCTGACTTCGACGCTGGGGTGGCCGTGCGCGTGCCACTGTACTCCGGCCAAGGCCACGGAGTGAGACTCCAACTCAAAAAAAAAAAAAAGAAGTCATAGGCATTTCCCAAAGTAACGAATGTATGTGCAAAACTTTAGGCTAAGTGTTTTGGGATCGGGTAGGGAATGGTCACAGGGAAGAGCCTTATTTTTCATAGCCATGTTCTTCCACTCCTCCCTTTGCTTTCCAAATCTCCTAAGGGTACCAAGAAGGCCAGTATGGCTACTGTAACAGGAGATCAAGTATTGCATAAAATGAAATCAGCCTAAGTACTATTTTAAGACAATTTATTAGAACACAGTCATTCATTTAAAAGCCAGTGAGACATCAGGGTGGCAGAAAGGAAGGTGGGATGGAGGAGGCCCTGTGAAGGACCAAAGACAAAGTAATAGCCACAGTTAGGAAATTTCATTGTATTCTGATAAAGACTACTGTATACCCGATAACCTAGTGATAATCCATACATTTAGTAGTTCACAACATTTTTAGAAAGCACAAATGCTAAGATTCAATTATGGCATT
This sequence comes from Tarsius wallacei, assembly GCA_963574415.1. Classification (NCBI taxonomy): domain Eukaryota; kingdom Metazoa; phylum Chordata; class Mammalia; order Primates; family Tarsiidae; genus Tarsius; species Tarsius wallacei. The sequence goes on from CAUYQG010134990.1 coordinate 2,038, forward strand.
ACAGAAAGTTCTGTAAAGAAGTGTTTACTATAATCCTTTTTAAAAACCTTGTTTCATTTTGAAAGACCAATGAATTTTTTTTTAATCTAAAGAAAAGGAAAATAAGTTTTTCCCCCCAAAATACTAAGAACCACTTGCTGGCATTTGTATTTTAAGTGCCTAGAATAAAATGGACCGTGTTTTCTTTTTCTTTTTCTTTTTTTCTTTTTTTAGTTAGAGTCTCACTCTCACCCAGGCTGGAGTGCTGTGGCATGCTCATGGCCACCGCAGCCTCAACCTGCTGGGCTCAGGCAGGCAATCCTTCCACCTCAGCCTTCCAAGTAGCTGGAACTACAGCCACCATGCCTAGCTAATTTTTTAATTTATTGTAGAGACAAGGTCTTGCAAAGTTGCCCAGGCTGGTCTCAAGCCAATCCTCTCACTTCAGCCTCCTAAAGTGCTGGGATTACAGGCGTAAGCCACTGCGCCCAATGGGGCCACATATTCAAAGGCAACTAATAACAGTTTGTACAAGGGTTGTTTCATTTGCTTTAGCACCAAGTGAAGTAAAAGTAAATATGCCACAGAAGTCATAGTTCGATTTTTCTTCCAGTTCTCATATTGCCCCACTTCTACCAGGCCAAAGTACATAAGCATGCATCCTTGTTGCCCCTCTAATGAATCTAAAAGGATTGTGTTTTAAATGGCTGCTCAGATGACACCAGCAGAGCTCTTTCCCCTTATGATAGAGCAGGTGAATATTAGTACGTATCAAAAACCCCTTCAGCAAACTCAGTTATTTGTCCTTGTTAACCTATCATGTAAATTATTTTTATTGCTATACTTGTTTAATAATTATGACTGCTATTTATGCCAAGGGAATATGCCCCAGGCATGCCTGGTCTATTTCCTAAGGACAAAGTATGCTTAATGCCATGGGTTTTCTCTTACTCTTTCTGTTTTCCTATTCTTATCTATCTGTCAGTACTGTAACTTGTTATTTATCAAGGCAGATCATACATTTGAATCAAATAGAGAAACTGGCAAGTAAATCCTAACACATTTCTTAACCTGAGTAACAGCTTTCTGTTGAAAATTCATCCAACTTTGGTGCTTACCCAAGAACTTATAATGTCCATTTATGACACAAGTGATATCCCTCAGTATGTATGTATTTTCAAAAGAAAACAAATTTTAAAACAATATTTTTCCTATATGCTAATTGATACATTTTTATAGCAAATTGAGAATTCTGAGTAAACTGAAGGTATGTGTAACAACAAAATACGACTAGGTTATACAACAAGATATGGCTAGATTATACATTTCTTAATATAAAGGCAGCAGTGAATTTGTATCTAGCAACAAAGATAATACAGTTTTTTTCTGGAATTATATATAGTGTCTCACAAAACCATAATACACAGTGCTGGAAATGTCTTTTTTGGCATCAGTCTATGCAAAAACCTCATGAGATATTTTTCCCAAGTAACATGTAATTTTTTAAAAACTTTTCCAGAAAAATATAGAAATTTTTATCAAACATTTATTCTTACTGAACAAAAAGTTAGATTACTACCAATTGCTCTTTTAATTTTACTCTAACAGATGTTTTAAAAATTTAGATAGCTCTGATATTTTTGAATTGAACATCCATGGAAGATAACTGGATAAAACACTAGATCATTTCAAAAAATGAATCTTAGTAGCTGACTCATTTGGCACATCCTTAGTATCCAGAATAAAATCAGTAGAAATAAAAGTAACATAATTTTCATATAATTCATACATGCTGTAGTCTTAGGAAAAGGAGCTTCTAAATGCAAGGACAAGGAGGTTCTGCCCATCTTACTAGTTACACGCATTTCTCCTCATGGGGAAACTGAAGCTTTCTGATTTATTTGTGGAACTTTAGTTTGTAGAAAAGCATATACATGGGGCCAAATCTTGTTGGTTTCTGTTCCAGAGAATGTTTCCAACACCCCTTTTCTCCTAAAGATAAAAACAAACAAGACAAAAATAAACACAGGTCTGAGTCTTCCTAATGTGCTTTTTCATAGCTTTTCCGTAAGGATGATAATGTGGATTTAGGAATCTGTAAGCGTAGGGCTGTGTGATCCAGAGAGAAAACCTAGGCATTGGACAATCTAGATTTTGGTTTCAGTTGTGACTGCTGGCATATAGAAGTGGGCATTTGGCCAGGCTCGGTGGCTCAGCCTGTAATCCCAGAGCTTTGGGAGGCCGAGGTGAGTGGATTGCCTGAGCCCGTGGGTTTGAGACCCCCCCGGGCAACTTGGTGAGACCTCATCTCTACAATAAACCAAAAACTGGCCAGGTGTGGTAGTGCGCGCCTGTAGTTCCAGCTACTTGGATGGCTGAGGCGGAAGGATCGCCGGAGCCCAGCAAGTCGAGGCTGTGGTGACTGGGAGCATGCTATTGTACTCCAGTCTGGGTGACGGAATGAAAAAAAAAAGTGGGCATTTAATAGCACTAAGGCTGGGTGCGATGGCTTACACCTGTAATCCCAGCACTTTGGGAGGCTGAGGTGGGAGGATCGTGAGCCCAGGAGTTCAAGGCCAGTAGCCAGGGCAACACAGAGAGAGCTTGTCTCTACAAAAAAAAAAAAAATGTTAGCCGAGCATGGTGGTATACGCCTGTAGCCACCGCTACTCAGGAAGCTGAGGCGGAAGGATTGCCTGAGCCCAGGAGGTTGAGGCTGTGGTGAGCTGTGATTGTGCCACTGTACTCCAGCCTGGGTGACAGAGTGAGACCCAAACTCAATAATAATAGCACCTATCATTTATTGAGCATGTACTGTGTTCAACCTCATGCTAAGTGCTTTACACGTAACAGTTCATTTAATTCTTTCCCAAAGCTGACATTTTCTTATATTACTGATAAAACTGTCTCTTCTTTAAAGTACGTTAGCCCAAATCACTAAGTTGGTAGATTTCTAAACAGAAGCCGTGAGACACCAGGACACCCCTTGGCTTTCCTTGTCTACTTACTCCTTTGCAGGAACAGCTTTCTAATACTTCATATTCTTCCTTTTCGATTATGTTTATTTTTTCCTCTACCTTTTTGAATTTTAACAAAGTGGAATAAAGTGTTGGTTTTATTGTTTTTCTTATTAAGTTTCTCCATTTCTTCCTTGGCAAATTTGTCTGGCTTGTCACAAGACAGCAGCCAAAGTCTATCTTATTTATTCCTGTTTCCTGTGGGCCCATGGTGAGGAGTGAGGATCAGGATCCTGGGGCTGCCTTTCAAGCCACACAGATTCCCTCCAGAGATTCTGGACTTCCTCTTGCTAACCGCCCTCCCTCCAACCCATGCACACACCCACACTTAACACACACCGGCTTAAAGGCTGCCGGGGAGCAACCCAAGAACTCTGGTTTATTACTTTTTGAAAACAGGATCCGTCATACTTTTGCAACCCTTCTTACTAGGTTTCCAGAGGTTTCACTGGGGACAAAAGCCTTTTTATCTTGATACCTTAAAAAATTTACCACAGTTAACACTATTTTCTTGGTAAGAAACATCTGCTAAGGAGAGAATTATGCAAATACAGTACTCTTTGGCTATCAGAAACCCTCCTGCTTCTAAATTCACTAAAGCCCCTGGTAAAGCTTTCAAAAGAACAAGCTTCTTAACTGTTGAAAGCCTCTTGAAGAGCCACTTTAAAATCAAGCCAGTGTCACAAGTGGATTAATTACTGAGGGCACAACTGCAGGCACCTATTCAATCTCAAAGCTGTATCATGGATGAACATTTGTCATTTTAATTTCTGTGTAATAAAATGGAACCAGTTTCAACAATTGGTCCTCCAAAGAGTGAGAGCATCAAGTTTTGATAAACATACACCAATTACTCTATGAATGTCCCACAGCTGAGATTTTTAAAAGCCAATAATGCAACTGTCAGCATTAAAATAACAATCCTGACTATTACTAAATTTCTTGCAAATACCACTTTCAGTGTTTAGTTAAGTCCAACCCTGGTTCTGTGCATGAGAGCTTAGAAAGAAAGACTTGAAGAAGCCTAAAAACATAGAAAGTCATCCGAGTCCTTCTTTTCATTTCTGCAGCCTTCTCCAACTTCCCTTCGCGTATTTAAAAAAAAATTTTTTTTTTTTTTTTTTGGAGACAGGGTCTCACTCTGTTGCCCAGGCTGGAGCACAGTGGTGCAATCATAGCTCACTGTAGCCTCAAACTCCTGGTTCAGAGGCAGAAGGATGACCTGAGCCCAGGAGGTTTAATTTATAGCACTGCCATCCTCCTGTCTCAGCCTCCCAAATAGCTGGGACTATGGGCACGTGTCACCATGCCCGGCTAACCTTCCCACATTTTGACAGAACTAATCCCAATCAGGCCTGATACTTCCACTATACTAGGGGATTACCTCTATTCATAGTCTTGCAGTGGTGTTACCCTGCCCAGGAACAATGCATTCTCCCTTCTCCTGGTTACTTTTGGGAAACAATCTCTCTGCCAAACTCAGTCCGTAGTATTCAGCTGAGACTGCCTCCACGCCTCATCTTCAAGGAAGGACACAATCAGAGCTAACTGGTGCCAACTAACCCCAGGACTTTTGTTGGCAAATAAGGCTCTTTTCTCTGGGTTCTCTGAACTGGTAGGAGACAAGCTGAGTGTTGAGGGGCTGCCACACAGGGAGAGTCCACCTGAGACAGAAGCCAACACAGGACAATGGAGAGGAGTGGCTGAGGCCTGGTGACACTTTTTGGACACCTAGACCTAGCCATCTACCTTTGGACTTTTTAGTTACATGCCCCATACGTTCCCCTTGCACTTAAGAGTGAATTAGGTTCCTGATAGCATATACCACATTGTATGATAAATACTATTTACCTAGCTCACTGCCTCACAAACAGAAGGTGAGTTTCATGGGGCTTGATAAGGACTGGGTCTAATTGTCTATATGGATTAAGGGCCTAGCACAGTGTCAACAGAGTAAATAATAATCACTGACGCTGAGTGACTGAATAGACGCCAGGTCTGTTGTCTTTCCAGGATCTCTCAATTCCTTTAACAACCCTGCAATACAGGTACTATTTAATATTGCCTGATTTTACAAATAAGTAATTTAGGGCATGGAGGTTAAATACTTTTCCCAGGGCCACAAAGCTGGTAATTTGCGGAGCCAGGCTCATTATACCAATCACAAAATTATAGTAACAGCTACTGTAAAAAATGAATTGCTACCTCCCTTATAATTTCACCCTCCAGAAATAACCATTAAAACAGTTTGGAGACTATTGCTTCAGATTTTTACTGCATACTTACCCTATTACAACCATAATAATAATAGTTAACATTTGTATAGTGCTTATTGTGTATCATGCACAACTCTAAGTGTTACACATATTAACACAATCTCTTAACCCTTTATTCTCACCCTCAACTTATAGAGGGGAAAACAGGCAGAAGTAAGCAAGTGGTAAAGGCAAAAGTAATAAGCTGGGACTTCAACTTAGGCATTCTGGCTCCAGAGTCTATGCTCTGCTCACAACACTGACACTGAATCATTATTCAGTAAGCGAATGAATGAAAGAGGCAATCAGTCTTTGGGAAAGAGACAGAAGGCTGAGTAAAAAACTGCACTGTTTTTAGCCTGAGTCAAATATTAATGGCAATACGGTTCTCATATTTGTTGTTTGATATGAATTCCCTGCAGAGCAGATAAAACAATGTTAGACTATAAGCTTTTAGAGACTACTAGCCAAATACATGATCTGAGGGGTTAGCTGCCATTTGAAATTCTTCTGTGCTATAGCGCCCTCTATGGGCAGATGTGGGGGCATTATTAGGTCTTCCTCTCCAGCATTCACTCTAGCCCTCCCTCCCCTACAGACGATCCCTGACTTAGGATGATTCAACTTATGATTTCTTGGCTTTAAGTTGGTGCAAAAGCAAGCCGACTTATGATTTCAGGAGTACTTCGAGTACCCGTACAACCATTCTGCTTCTCACCTTCAGTCCAATAGTCAATTACATGGGCTATTTAACACTGTATTATAAAACAGGCTTTGTGTTAGATGATCTTGGCCAATTGTAGGCTAATGTGAGGGCTCTGAACACTTTTAAGGTAGGCAAAGCTAAGCTATGATGTTCGGTATTTTCAAATTGTGATGGGTTTATCAGGATGTAATTCCACTGTAAATTGAAGGGCATCTATCTGTACATAGCAGAGTTTGAATGAGATTGACCCACCCCAGCTCTGGGTGTGGACTAAGCAGTATAATCACTGTAACTTTCCCACCTCAGTTATTGGTTCAGGAATGGATAATAACTCTGGCTCAAAACAGTGAATGCCAGGCACTCCCTGACTGCAAGGGATGTTCATGTGGTTCAATCCGAGTGATGCTTGGAGCTTTCAGCCCTTCAGAAAAGAAGGCTGTTCCTGCTAATGTCTGCAACCATGCAGGAAGCCTGAGGACAAAGTCAACACATAGGAAGGCAAAGCCAAGAGAGTGGCAAAACTCTGATAGAGCCTGGTAGTGACTGACACCCACCCTACCTTCTAGGCTTCTGATACACCAGCTGATACATTTCCTTTGTTGCTTAAGCTAATTTGTATGGAGTCTTCTGATATTTTAGCATTTCAGCTGTAAAGCTTTAGTATACAAGAGAAGGCCGGAAAAGCAAAAACTCACTGGTAATACTCCAGGACTGGCTCCGTTTGGGCTTCATAAGCCTTCAGTCTCTTGACAACCGTCTCTGGTTTATCATCCTCACGCTGAACAAGAGGCTCGCCAGTCAGATCATCAATGCCCTAAATGGGGGTTAGAAGAGACTGGTGTCAAATGTCATATTTTTGAAGGATACTTTTATAAGCAGTTCAATTATTTTTTAAACAGACTTCTCTGTGCCAGTACCAAGCACAAAAATGTGCTTATTAAATAAACAGAATCCAATCTACAGACAGATCACTGCAACTCAGAGATGAGACATCCCAGTATCATTTTCATAGTTATCAGTCACTTCCTCCCTAGATTAAAAGGCTTTCTGACTGGGTGTGATGGCTCGTGTCTGTAACCCCAGCACTTTGGGTGGCTGAGGTGGGAGAATTGCTTGAGCCCAGGAATTTGAGACCTGCCTGGGCAACAGAGTGAGATCTCATTTCTATTTAAAAATAAAAATTAATAAAAAGGCTTTCTAACCAACCTCTAAGTAAATTCAGCTATGGACCAGGAATCTTAACTGAAAGTCCTAAGTAAGTCAAAGTGTTATGAAACTCTCACACCCCAACCCCTAATACACAACCTGGCATACAGTAGGAAACCAGTAAATGCTTTTGAATGAATACCCTTGTTGCTCCTGGGGCACATTACCACCAAGTTGAGTGGACTAGACCAGTCGACTATCAAAGTACCCTGGGAATACATCCCCAGGAGTTTTGGTCAGGGAGAAGCATGGATTCCCAGGTTCACAAACATGTCTGTGCAGGCAAAAGGACTTGGGAACAGTCCGTTACATGTCAGTTGTATGACAACTACTCACCACAGTTTTGGGAGGGTTGAACTCAATGTTGTAGACTCGGCCACTGGCAGGATGAATCCAGCGAGCAGTGAGGCGTTGTTTAATGATCTCAAAGGGCACATTCAGGTTAATCACTGTATCTATCTGATAAGTTCTATCTAGGGCTTCTGCCTGTGGAAGTGTCCTTGGAAAACCTGTATAAAGTTTAAAAAAAAAAAAAAGAAAGAAAAGGAAGCAAAGGAGGAAGAGAAGGAAAAGAGACAGAAAGAATAAAGAAAAAAATTAATGTTGGGCAATCTGAACAAAATGAGTAACACCAGGCAGGTTGATCACAGCTGTAGTTCAACTATGTGCCAGCCTGACTGGGCCATGAGGTGCCTGGATATTTGATCAAATATTATTCTGGGTGTGTCTGTCAGGGTGTTTTTGTAGGAGCTTAACATGTATAGGTAGACCGAGTAATGCAAATTGCCCTGCCTAATGTGAGTGGGCCTGAATTAAGGTTTAAGATCTGGATAGAACAAAAGGCTCACCCTTCTCCCAAATAAGGGAGAATTCCTTTTGCATGACTACTTTCTAACTGGGACATGGACTTTTTCTTGCCTTTGACTCAAAGTGAACTAATCAGCATCACTCAAATTCAAGAGTCTATTTTTGGAATATGACAAAATAATATTAAAATTCAGCTAATAGAAAACTATTAATGCAAAAGAACAAACTCTGACACATAAACAGATGTATTATATAGCTAAATAGTGTGGTTTAAAAATACAGAGACAGGCAAATGCTGATTAGTGAATCCAGAAATAGACCCATGTATATTGGGGAATTTAAAATAATATTTTGTTCCCAAGTTTTTGACTCTGCAATGTTGTTTCTAAGGACATTTTGTCCAGGACACTGGGAAAAATTAAAATTGGTAGAAATAATGCATTTTCAAAAGAGACAAAGGTTAAAACTGTACATATTCTAATTTATTAGAGTTAAAAATACTGTCTGAAAAATTACATTTTCTTGTTAACAATGAAATGTGAAAAAATTTGCTAGTGATCTAGACCTTATAATGTGCTAAATGGAAATATCTAAAACTCGGCCAGGCTTGGTGGCTCAGCCTGTAATCCCAGCACTTTGGGAGGCCAAGGCGAGTGCATTGACTGAGCCTGAGGTTCGAGATCCACCCAGGCAAGTTGGCAAGACCTGTCACCACAATAAATCAAAAACTAGCCGGGCGTCGTAGCGCGCGCCTGTAGTTCTGGCTACTTGGAAGGCTGAGGCGGAAGGATCGCCGGAGCCCAGCAGGTCGAGGCTGCAGTGGCCAAGAGCGGCCACTGCACTCCAGTCTGGGTGACAGAGTGAGACTCCAACTCAAAAAATAAATAAATAAAATAAAATAAAGTTTTGAATTCTAAACCATGCAACTGTACTTTCTATCTTAAAAAGAGAATATGTAACAAAGTGCCTACTTCACTACATTACTCTCTATTCACATCCACTTTTAATTTACCTCGAACACTTAGTATCTGCATTTATCCAAGTTTTTGTTTACTTGTATACTACTTGCCTCCTACTAGAATGCACTTTCCATGAGAGCAAGGACTTTAGAACCTTCTTCTTAGATAAAGAGGGCAACAGGGCTGCAGCGCTTAGTGAGGCTAACACTGAGTATATGTGTGTGTGTGCATGAAGGTGGGGAAATGGCATTGAGCAGGAGAGAAGAATATGTAAATAGCAAAAATAGATCAGCGTACCCTCATCTTAAAAAGAACGATATTATGACTTAGATCTTCTTAAAGAAAAGGGCTTATGCCAATTTTATAAAACAAATCTCTTTTGTATCCACTCTATATAACAAAACTGGAAATCAACCTATCCTCAAGGATTCTGCCACACCTTTGGCTAGGGAAAGCTCATTGCTTACTATAAATTCCTCTTAGATCTTGCTTCTTTTGTGGTGATCCTTCCTCATCACAGAATATTCTCAAAGGAAGGAACGAAAGTTACATCTGAAGGGATCTTAGAAGTCATGCAGTCCACTTCCCTTTCCCCATTTGGATAAAGAACCAGTCTCAGAGAAGATGACAGGCCCGATGTCTCAGAGTAATGACAGAACTCAGCACCCTCCTCTGTGTGCCATTCTTGATGAAGCCCATGAGATGCTCCTTTTCCTGCCAGCACTCATAATTTTCGGCACCTGAAATGTTCATGACATCCACTTACCATCCAACAGCCAGCTATATTGCGTGAGATTTTTCAGCTCATGAAGGGCCAACCGAGTCATGACATCATCTGGGATGAGTTTCCCCTGGTCAATGAAAGCCTTGGCTAAAACACCAATTTCTACAGCAAAGGGGGGAAAAATAAGTAAGTGGAAACATCTGGATGGCACAACAATATGAAAATGTGCATCATTAATTAACTGTTCTGATAAAAACAGGTTACAAAATAATCTAAACCTATTGCAAATTCTCCATTAGAGAAAAATGCATAAATGTAAATGTATAGACAGAAAAAAATAACACAGAGCTATAGACCAATTGTTAATAGTGGTCAGCTCTGTGTGACAGAATTATGGTGATTTTTTTTTTTACATATTTGCATTTTTTTGTATTTTCTACATTTTCTATCAGAAAAAATATATGAAATAACTGAGATTATTTTCTTTTTAAATAAGAATTTGAAATAGTAATTATTTTGAAGTGGCTCAGTTTTTTATTTGTTTTGTTTTGTTTAAGTCAGAATCTTCTGTTGCCCAGGCTGGAGTGCAGTGGCATGCTCACGGCCTGCAACCTCGGCATGCTGGGCTCAGGCAATCCTTCTGCCTCAGTCTTCCAAGTAGCTGGAACTACAGGCGTGTGCCACCACACCTGGCTAATTTTATGATTTATTGTAGAGGCGAGGTCTCGCCATGTTTCTGAGGCTGGTCTCGAACCACTGAACTCAGGCAATCCTCTTGCTTCTGCCTCCCAAAGTGCTGAGATTACAAGCATGAGCCGCTGTGCCGGGCAGAAGTGGCTCAGTTTAAGTGCCTGCTATCATATGTCGCTGTAGAGATTTTCTCCAATCCTGTAAAATAGGTGCCACTGTCATAATACAATTCAATTTTTGACCAGGTTAGTACAGTTATCATATATTTTTAGTAATAAAACACCCTGGAAGCCAGGCTCGGTGGCTCAGCCTGTAATCCCGCGCTTTGGGAGGCTGAGGTGAGTAGATTGCCTGAGCAACTCAGTGAGGCTGAGGTGAGTAGATCGCCTGGGCAACTCGGTGAGACCTCATCTCTACAATAAAAATCAAAAAATTAGTCGGGTGTGGTAGCGCACGCCTGTAGTTCCATCTACTTGGAAGGTTGAGGCGGAAGGATCGCTGGAGCCCAGCAGGTCGAGGCTGCGGTGGCCGGGAGCGGCCACTGCACTCCAGTCTGGGCAACAGAGTGAGACTCCAACTCAAAAAAAAAAAAAAAAAAACACCCTGGAAAAGGATTTATGAAAGCCTTAAAAATATTGCCCACAACTATATGTCATTCTTATGC
>CAUYQG010134992.1:0-16802 GCA_963574415.1 Tarsius wallacei
TAGTGCTATTTGTGAGCTAAGGAAGCTGGAGTGGCACGTAGAAAAAAATGAACACTCCCAACATATTCTTCTGTTTGACTTTCACAAAGGAATAAAGGCAGCAGAGGCAGCCAGAAACATTTGTGCCGAGTACAGAAAGAATGCCACCAGGGAAAGCACAGCAAGAAAATGGTTTTGTCGTTTCAAAGAGGGTCACTTTGACCTGAGTGATTCTCAATGTTCAGGAAGACCACTGGGATTTGATGAAGACTGTCTAAACACTTTAATCCATGATGATCCATGTGATGAACTGTGACCAGCCAAACATTCTGTGAATCTGCATTCCATGGGCAAGCAAAAAATGCTATGAGCTTATGCATCAGCCCAACATATAAAGGCTTTGAATTCTTGTATATTAATTTTATCATACTTATTAACATGCTAAATGATTTTACTACTTGAGTGACTTTTTAAAACAACTTTTTAAATTTTTGAGTCAGAGTCTCATTCTGTCGCTCAGACTGGAGTGAGTACAGTGGCACACTGCTCATGGCCACCACAGCCTCAACAGGTGTCCCTTCCACCTCAGCATGCCAAGTAGCTGGAACCACAGGCATGCGCCACCACACCCAGCTAATTTTTTTTTATTTATTGTAGAGACGAGGTCTCACCAAGTTGCCCAGGCTGGTCTCGAACCCCTGGGTTCAGGCAATCCTCTCTCCTCAGCCTTCCAAAGTGCTGGGATTACAGGCTTGAGTCACTGCACCCAGCTAAAACAGCTTTATTAAGAAATCATTGGCTTGCCATAAAATTCACTTTTTAAATGCTTATCTTTTTTGAGTCAGAGTCTCACTCTGTCGCCCAGGCTAGGGTGCAGCAGCACAATCACGGCTACTGCAGCCTCGGATCCTTCTGTCTCAGCTTTTTAAGTAGCTGGACTACAGGCGCACGCCACCACACCCAGCTCATTTTTTGATGTATTGTTGAGACAAGGTCTTGCCAAGTTGCCCAGGTTGATCTCGAACCCCACCCCCAAGCTTAGGCAATCCTCTCAGCCTCCACCTCCCTAAGTGCTGGGATTATAGGCATAAGTCACTACGCCCAATCAAAATTCACTCATTTTAAGTATACAATCAATGGATTGAAGTGTATTTAGAAAGCAGTTCAGCCATCACCACAATCTAATTTTAGAATGGTTTCATCACCCCAAAAAGAAACTTTAAGGCTCATTAAAGTTTCAATCTCCATCCCCATCCTATCCTCACCTCCCAGCCTTAGTCAACCATTATTACTTTCTGTCCCTATAGATTTGCCTATTGTGAACATTTTACATAAATGGAATCATACAACATGTGGTCTTTTATTTCTGGCTTCTTTCACTTAGCATAACATTTTTGAGATTCACCGAATAGGGTTTTATCATTAATTCACTAGGGCTTCCCAAGTAAAATGCCATATCAACTGCAAATAGAGTTTTCCAATTATGACATGTCTAATTGTTATCTCTTGTCAACTGCATTTGTTAATATCTCCAATACAACGTTCTTGACCTTAGTGGAAATATCGCTAGTGTTTTTTATTAAAGATGCTGATTATTTAATACTTAACCTCTAACAGGGCAATCATATTTCTGTATATGTTACTACCCATGCTTGTGTTAACTAGAAGCTACTATTTCTTCATCTACAACAGGATAAAATGATGTCTCCCTCTCTACTTCTTAGAGATCCTAAAAAGATAATAAATACAAAATTCTCTGAAAACAATAAAACTATATATATATCTAAGAACTTGTATTATAATGCCACGAAAAATAATTTTAGAAGGCTGGGTACAGTGACTCACACCTATAATACCAATACTTTGGGAGGCCTGGATAGGAGGATTGCTTGAGCCCAGGAGTTCAAGACCAGCCTAGGCAATAGACCTCGTCTCTACAAAAAAATTTTTTAAATGAGCTGGGCAAGATGGCACCCAGCTGTAGTCCCAGCTACTTGGGATGCTGAGGCAAAAGGATCACCTGAGCCCAGGAGGTCAAGGCTGCAGTGAGCCTTGATTAGTGCCACTGCACTCCAGCCTGGGCAACAGAATGAGACTCTAATTCAAATAATGATGATGATGATGATGATGATGATGATGATAATTTTAGAAACTACTGAACTCCTCTGAAGGTATATATTTTTAATGACTACCAAAGAGAGAGAGAAAGAGGTTAGTAAACAAAAAATAAAGAAACTAGGTAGATTTTTAAGCCATCCAATTATATATGCAAAGAAGGAAGGAAGCTAGCTACAGAAAGCATGTCATATTGGAAGAGACACTGAGTTTTCTAAGTCGTCCTTAGAAAGGTATTATTCTCTTTTCTTTGTATTCTAATATAAACCAAGAAACAAAGTAGTAAACAACTTATATTCATAATAGATACCATTCCCAAAACACATCTTTGGGCCAAATTTCTCTAAAATGAAAAAAAGTTTCAATGCAATAGAGAAGAGTTTTTCCCTTTAAGTTTTTAATTGACAAGTAAAAATTATGTCTATTTATGGTGTATAGAAAAGGTTGTTTTTCAAAGTAATAATTTCTTTTTTTTGTCTTTTTATTTTATTTACCAAGTTCCCTAAGAGCTGGAAAAACGATTTCAAAAGTAAACCATGTCATTAGAGAGTTTGACATACCAGTTATGACTATATATTTACCAAGGGTTACATTTAGTACCCATGAGATGTTGAGCATTATTACAACCAAATATAGTTTAAAAAGAAAAAAAGTAAGAGTTTCCACTTTCAAGAAGTTAGAATTTTAAAGTTCATCTAAAAAGTTAAAAGACTATTAAATCCTTAAATTATTATAGAGAAATTCCAAGTACAGATATGAAAATGGGTATACCAGCATGACTGAAAATATCTGCTTATCTACTCAATAACCTTTCAAGTATAAAAAATTTTCAAACTTCTTGACAATGTAGATGCTAAAAGTCAATGCCATTATCAACGCTTGTATGTTAAACGAGGGGAAAAGATAGTTCAGTTAGCTCTCCTAAAAACCTGTGGACTGATTTGCTCCGTTCTAGACAAAATTAGTCTCTAAAACAATAATTTGCACATTTTTAAAGTTCTTTAACCTAATGCATAAAGCATGTAGTGAGAAGAAAGTAAAACTACTTACTAAATATTGATCCTTAAGTTAAATTCAAATTAGTCTCAGAATTCTAAGTCAATCAGTATGCCAGTTAGTATTTTTCAGTTGCAAATAACAAAAAAACCAGACCTGCATAAAAAATAAAACAAAGAGCCGGGCTCGGTGGCTCAACCTGTAATCCTGTGCCTTTGGGAGGCTGAGGTGAGTGGATTGCCTGAGCCTGCGGGTTCGAGACCCGCCTGGGCAAGCGAGACCTCATCTCTACAATAAATCAAAAAATTAGCCGGGCGTGGTAGCGCGCACCTGTAATTCCAGCTACTTGGAAGGCTGAGGCGGAAGGATCGCCGGAGCCCAGCAGGTCGAGGCTGAGGTGGCCGGGAGCGGCTACTGCACTCCAGTCTGGGCGACAGAGTGAGACTCCAACTCAAAAAATAAATAAATAAAAGAAAGCCCAGAGGGAGGAGAGGTTTCAGAGTTGGTTAGTAAAACAGTACCAACAGCAAATACTATGTGCCAGGCACTGCTCTTTCCACTTTGCATGTATTAACCCATTTAATCCTTGCCACAACTCTCTGAGAATGTTATCCCCATTTTACAGATGAGGAAAATAAGGTAGAGAGTTTGTATTACCATATCTGCCCAAAGTGCCACAGTTAGTAAGTGGCAGAGCTGGGATTCAAATCCATGCAGTGTAGCTCAGAGTTGGCACTCAACTGTTCATGCTCTGCTGCCTCGTTGCAGTTTCTCAAATTACAGCTCCTTTCTCTCCAGTGTTCTAGGCCCTGCCTACTTCCAGAGCTAGCTGGCTCTCTTCAATGATATCATAGCTACCAGTGGCTCCTGGGGATTCTAGTACCTTCTTCTCATGTGAAAGGGGAAAGAGCAAGCATTTCTTCTGCCCAAATAAAAGCTCTGAGTCTCACTTTAATTGGACATATCAAGGTTATTGTTCCAATCACAGCATCAACCACTGTAGATATGGGAATAAGATTGTCCTGAGTTATCTGTGACAATCAGAACCCACCCACAGGCACAGGAGGTAAGAAGGGGAGTTCACCTCACCAAACCCGCAAAACTGCTATGTAATGCAGCCAAATTGGAAAGAATGTTGAGTAGAAACCAAGATGTCCACTGTAACCAGTGATGCTCTTGGGTGACACAACCTTAGGAATGGAAATGATATAACCTCATAACATAATTTACTAAAATTTATCAAATCTTTATATGGATTGTATAGGTGCAACTAAAAACACAGTAATATCAACTATCACTGTAAAAGGTCCTCAACTGTAAGATGCATCCTAATTTCAGATATGTTAAAATGGGGGAGAAGATTGGGTGCAGTGGCTTACACCTATAATCCCAGCACTTTCGGAGGCCAAAGCAGGCAGATTGCTTGAGTCCAGGAATTCAAGACCAGCCTGGACAATATAGTGAGACCTTGTCTCTACAAAATATACAAAAATTAATCAGGTATGGTGGCACAGGCTTGTAGTTCCAGTTACTCGGGAGGCTGAGGTGGAAGGATTGCTTGAGCCCAGGAGATCAAGGCTATGTTAAGCTGGGATCGTACCACTGCACTATAGCCTGAGGGACAGAGATCCTGTCTCAAACATTAATTAATTACTTAGTTAATTAATTAATGACATTCATAGATTATTTCACTCAAAAAATCCCTAATGGGGTGTTTGCTGACATTGTGTTTAAGGGGCTTGTGGGACATCCTAGTGATTTTCTCACTTATTAGAACTGCCCAGAAACCAGCTAGATATGAATCTAAAATCCAGAAGAAAGATCTAAGCTAGGAATTTTTATTTGGGAGTCATTAGGACATAAGAAAAACAAGTAAGTCAAGAGAATAACAGAGAACATCAAAAACAGTGGGATGTGCAGAAAAGGAGTTCACCAAGAAAGAAGCAGCAGCAGCAACCATATAAGTAGACAGAAAATCAGGAGAGAAGGAAAAGTGTATGTAAGAAAAAGAGAATTAATACAACTTTCACAGCATGACGGAATAAGAACTGAAACATATCCCATGGGATTTAGGTTGTTGATGACCTGGCTGAAAGCATTATAAATGGAATAGCATGAAGGGGGGTAGTTACACAGGATGATCAGAAAAGAATGTTTAGAAAAGATTGCCCTTGAGCTGAGAAGTTAACCAGATGGATAGGAAAAATCATTAAGTGAAAGGAAAGGAAAATAGTGTCTGTAAAGAATAGGCTGCTGGATCCAATTAAAGATGTTTATCCTAAACAAAAAAACAGCTACAAAGCATACATAAAAAGATTTTTAAACTTAACAAACATAACTAATTTGTTATTTTTTACAAATTAATCTTTAGCTTTAATAACAATGCTAATATTTGGGGGGAAAGAACCCAATCAAAAATGTGACAAACACACAGCTCAGCAAAATTTGATGAAGAGGTCAAATAAGGTCACAACTTCTGTAAGACCTCTTTCTAAAAGGAGCACATTTATGTATATCTGCTACATAGATAACTCTCCAATTCTGCCACAAGCTGTCAAACTGACTCTAGGCAAACAAGTTCAATCTCAAATTTCATTTTGACTCAATTCCTCTTTTCTTAAAAAGACTCCATATTTTATTATAGAAGAAGTCATTTAAAAACTCAAAATTTCCTTTACTTTAATAGGAATTGAGAAAATCATTCAGTTCCTAAAAGCTCACCTCTCTGGATATATTCTAGGAGAAGGTATACTTTCTGGCAGCTCAATATGTGTTTTTTTTTTTAACCTCATAGCATGATTGCAGATCAGACAAACAAGAGTAAACGTTAGCCAAACTCAGATTTGTGAGAAAATACTACCGCCCCAGCCCCTTCTTCAAGCAAACTATCAGAACCATTTATTTTCAAGTACACATATAGCAGAACTATCAGTTATGTGACACCCTAGAAAAAGACAGACACAATTTCCAATTATATCCATTCTTTCATTTTAACTATTCGAGAGAGTGATTGCATATTTAACTTGGCTATCTTGAAAAAATTAAGTTGCTGTACTGAAAGTATTTTCAGTAGCTAAGCCACCATACATCAATTAGAGAGTTAATCATTTTGCTTGTTCTCACAAAAAGATTTTTTTTTTTTTTTTTTGAGTTGGAGTCTCACTCTGTCACCTAGACTGGAGTGCAGTGGTTGCTCCCAGCCACTGCAGCCTCGACCTGCTGGGCTCCGGCGATCCTTCCACCTCAGCCTTCCGAGTAGCCAGAATTACAGGCGCACGCTACCACACCCGGCTGATTTTTTATTTATTGTAGAGATGAGGGCTCGCCAAGTGGCCCAGGCGGGTCTCGAACCCGCGGGTTCAAGCAATCCACTCACCTCAGCCTCCCAAAGTGCTGGGATTACAGGTTGAGCCACCAAGGCCAGCTCACAAAAAGGTTTTAAAGGGGTGCAGAGGTTCCGGTGTTTGGTGCTTTCTAAAAAGTTAATTAGAGGGCACTCAGAAAGACAGATTATCCAGAAAATAAAGTTTGTAAAAAATCCAAAAAATGTAATCTGCAGTGTCAAGAAAGAGCAAGCGGTTCTCTTTAATGAATTTACTCATGTTTACTTTAAAAGAAAAGTCTTCAGTTCACTGTCTCAGATTTAGTTTTCAATATGCTATAAGACTTCACTATGTAATAAAATCACTACTTTCAAGTATTTCTTAAAATATTTCTAAGAAGAAGAAGGCAAACAAAATCACAATCTCTGACTAATAAAGCTCAAAATTAGCTAAAACATCTTACAAATTAAACTATAATGAGAAACATTTCATATAATTCAAGGTATTACCAGTCAGCAAGTAAATCATGTGCTGCAACTGTAGCACACATTTCCTTCATCCTAGATTCATTAATAATAAAGCAATTTATTTCTATAGATGAGTACTCCATCTTAAAATGTAAACTCATTACGGTTTTGTGTAGGCAAAAGTATCACCACTAGCATTTAACTTCAGAGGTAACTTTCAAAATACACACACAACCTTATCTTCCACAGTCTTTTTTTTTTTTTTTTTTTTTTGGGTTGGGGGTCTCACTTTGTGCAGTGGCACAATCACCGCTCACCAAAGTCTCAAAGAAATCCTCCCGTCTCAGTCTCCTGACTAGCTGGGACTACAAGCATGTTCCTAATTTATATTTTTTGTAGAGATGAGCTCTCACCATGTTGCCTAGGCTAGTCTTGAACTCCTGGGCTCAAGCAGTCCTCCCACTTCAGCGGCCCAAAGTGCTGAGACTACAAACGTAAGCCACAGCACCTGGTCATCTTCCACAGTCTTAGTTGCCTTCCCATACATTACTCTGTGCAAAATTTATCCCATTATTCTACTCCCTTCCATAATTCCAAAAGTAACTCTTAAAATAACAATTCAAGGTTTCCCAAACACCCCTTCTGTCACAAGTCAGCCCACATAATAAAATGGTTTTTGTTTTTTGGGGGGTTTTTTTGAGTTGGAGTCTCACTCTGTCACCCAGACTGGAGTGCAGTAGCTCTGGCCACCGCAGCCTCGACCTGCTGAGCTCCGGCCATCCTTCCACCTCAGCCTTCCGCGTAGTTGGAACAACAGGCGCGCGCTACCACGCCCGGCTAATTTTTTTATTTGATCCACTTACCTCAGCCTCCCAAAGCATGGGATTACAGGCTGAGCCACCGAGCCCAGCTATAAAATGGTTTTATATCCCAGCGATGTTTTAAAACCTCAATCACTTAAATAAGATCAAATGAGATAAGGTACATTAAAGCGGATTGCACAAAGTCTGTCGCATAGCAGACATTTAATAAATACTGATGGAATCTGAATTCATCCCAACCCCTTTCACATCAAAACATTAAGAACTAAAAAGTTGGCTGGGTTCGGTGGCTCAGCCTGTAATCCCAGCACTTTGAGGGGTTCGAGACCAGCCTGGGCAACTTGGTGGGACCTCGTCTCTACAATAAATCACAAAAACTTGGCGGGACCTCATCTCTACAATAAATCACAAAAACTAGCTGGGCATGGTGGCATGCGTCTACAGTTCCAGCTAATTGGAAGGCTGAGGCAGAAGGATTGCCTAAGCCTAGCAGATTGAGGCTGCAGTGGCCGTGAGCATGCCCTGTACTCCAGCCTGGGTGGGTGACAGAATGAGATTCTGACTCAAAAAAAAAAGAAAAAAAGAACTAGAAAGTTCACATTTAACACCAAATTTAGACATGCAATATAGTTACAGCATAAGAGCAAACGGAACACATTGAGAATGAGAAGTAGAAAAATTTGACCTCATTCCATAATTATAGATGAGACGCAAAAAAAATGTAAAAGATTTCACTGGCCTATCATCCCTTAATTATTCCTTGCTCATTCAGTTGAAGGAAAATGAGAAGGGAAGTTGCTTGGTCTTCTTGATTGCCTAACTAATAGCAGGCTATTCTCTAGATCATATACTTACTTTAATGGCAGTCTTCTATTTTCTAGCGATCTTGCTGTATGCCCTCTCTGTCACAGTCATCATTATAAAACATTCCATAGTCTGTCTTTGTTAGTAAGTCTTCGGGGTTTGAGTTATCATAATCATCCCCCAAATTATTTACTAATATTATCAGAAATAACAAAGCAAGGTTAATTTAATTCTTAATTTGTATTAATACTTAATTTGTGGCCAGCACAGGGTTCAACAGATCTATTCAAGATCAATGGATAAAACTTAAGAATGCATTTATGATTACCCAAAATTACTGCAAAATGTGTTTGTATATACATGTAACAGCGAGACCATGTCTCAAAAACAGCATTCCAAATTAAAATATTCTAGTACAACTTTTATTCTTAAAACTTAGAGAACTTTCTCTGTTCATCAATGTGATTTTTTTCCATCTGTTGATATATCATCTAGAAAATTCTCATCAGTACTGTAACAATAAAAAAATTCAAAACTAAATTGCAATAATGCATGTAGACATAAACTACACTGAGAATTAAGTCTAATAAAAAAACACATAACAGCTGATAATGATTTCTTTAAAGTGTATGTTTCATGTTTGACAGAATGCATCAAGAATACCAATTATGTGTTCATAGTTCTCATAATTTTGTTTTACAAAATATTTTCTCAAATCTCTTGGGAGATTACTATAGGGCTAAAAGCTGTCTTAAGATCAAAGATCAAATAGAGAAACCCCCTGTAATTCTCTATAGCAACTCACTGATCTTTCCCATCTGCTATGCAAAAAAGGAGGATGTATGTTGAATTTGAAAAAAGAAGACCCTTCTATCTAAGAATGACAGTAAACTGATTCTGGCAAATGTTCAGAGGGAATTTTTCTAAGAGATCCAGCTTCCTTTTGCCAAAATATAAATGATGTCAACAACACGAAAATAAAACCTAGTCAGTAAAATAGTCTCTTATTTATATCTTTCTTCCTGCAAAAATATATTATATGATCAGATTTCTATTATAAAACCACATACAGTAAATGAATTTTCTACCATCAAAAGGACTTCATAAGCACAAACTTATGGGTGAGTGATAAGAAACAGCTGAAGTAAGACACTGAAAAACAAAGTTAACTCAGGCCCAGAGGAATTACTTTTCTGGTACAGTCATCCCTTCCGCCTTGGTATCCTAAAGGGATTGCTTCCAGGACATTTCCCTCTCCACTGCACCCACCCACCACGGATAGCAAAATCCATGCATGCTCAGTCCCTCATTAGAAAATGGCACAGTATTTGCAGATTTGCATATAACCTATGCACATCCTCCTATATAGTTTACTAGATTACTTATAATAGGTTATACAATATAAATACTATACAAATAGTTGTTACACTATATTGTTTTTATTTGTATTATTTTTATCATATTGTTATATTTTATTCTTTGCCAATAATAATTATTATTATGGCTACATTTTAGAGACAGGGTCTCACTAAGTTGCCCAGAGTGGCCTCTAACTCTTGGGCTCAAGAGATCTTCCCGCCTCAGTATCCCAAGTATCTGGGACTATAGATTAGGGTCTGATTCTTTCCTTAGTGTGCCTTTAGTTTCTAATGGTATGCAAATGATACTTTAATGGAATTTCTTTTTAATAAGAAAAGGAATATTACTAGATCCAGTGTTAGTAAATTAATGTGTAAATCCACAAATAATTCCTATATACAGAGGTATAGATAAGTCTCAAAAAAGAAGTAGGGAGAAAAGAACAATCTTTTGACAAATGGTCCTGGGACAACTGGGTATTCACAAGCAAAAGAATGAATTTGAATCCTTACCCTACCCCATATATAAAAATTAACTCAAAATGGTTCAAAGATCTAAATTTAAGAGCTAAAACTGAGTTGGAAAAAAAATAAAAATAAAACTGAGTTGGAACTTAAAAAGCTGCCCGTGAGTGCCAAAGACAATGGCTAAGAACAAATACCTAGAGCAAAAGGTCAGGATTACAAATGTACTTCAAATGACCAGCCAAAAACACTTTAAACCTAAAAACAAAGCAAAATCAGTTACCACTAATCTTAGGAAGATAAACATTATGAATGAAGAAAAAGTTAACAGAGTAAATAAAGCGTTTGTAAATATACAAAAAGAACTAGCATACTTCTCAAAAGGTCTTTCTCTTGAACGCCTGCAGGAAGAACTGATTCCTCAGCAGCATCATGAAAGCAAACAAGTTAATGTTGATGAAGTTACAAGATTAATTGCTCAGTTATAGTACAGTGGTGATGCACCTAATGCCTCAAAAAGACCAATAAATTAAATGTTTTATGAAAAAATAATAAATAAGAGCTAAAACTATAAAACTCTTACGAGAAAATGGGTTCAAGACATTGGATTAGGTGACAGTTTCTTAAATATGATACCCAAAAAATAACAAAAGAAAAAAGGGATAATTTGAACATAACAATTTTAAAATGTCCTAAAAAAAAAAAAAAACTAGTATTAACTGTATGACCTAGCAATTCCACTTGGGTATATGCCCAAGAGAAATAAAAATATATGTCCATACAAAAACTTGTTCACAGTCATTGCTTTGCTAAACTCTGGTCTGGCCACAAGGCTCATGGAGCTATGGCCACCATTGTTTTCCTGAGCCTTAGCCCTCTTTCCTACTCTGGGAAGGTGAATCTCTTCTCTCTTTCTCTCTAATTTACTTTCTAAATAAACTATATTTTTCAATGTAGTTTAAAAAAAAAAAACTTGTTCACAAACGTTCACAGCAGCATTATGCATAACAGTCAAAAAATGGGGAGAAACTCAAATGTCCATTAACTGAAAAATGGATATCAAAAAGTGGTGGTACAGTCCTACAATGGAATATTATTCAGCGATAAAGAGGAATGAAGTGCTAATATATGCTACAACATGGGCAAACCTTGAAACTGCTATGCCAAGTGAAAAACGCTAGTCATAGAAAATGACATCTTAGCCAGGCTCAGTGGCTCAGCCTGTAATCCCGCGCTTTGGGAGGCTGAGGTGAGGGGATTGCCTGAGCCCGCGGGTTCAAGACCTGCCTGGGCAACTTGGTGAGACCTCATCTCTACAATAAATAAATTTTAAAAATAGCCGGGTGTGGTAGCACGTGCCTGTAGTTCCAGCTACTTGGAAGGCTGAGGTGGAAGGATCGCCAGAGCCCAGGAGGTCGAGGCTGCAGTGGCCGGGAGCGGCCACTGCACTCCAGTCTGGGCGACAGAGTGAGACTCCAACTCAAAAAAAAAAAGAAAATGACATCTTTTGTGATTCCATTAATATGAAATGTTTAAAACAGGCAACTCCATAGAGACAAAAAATAGATTCAGTAGTTGTCAGGGGATGAGGTAGAAATTGGGTTTATTTGGGGCATGATGGAAATATTCTGGAATTAGATACATAGTGGTGATGATTGCATAATATTGGGAACATACTAAAAATTTAATTGAACACTTTAAAAGAATTAACTAGTGAATTTCATGTTATGTAAATTATATTTTAAATTTTTTATGTTGGAAAAAACAGGAGTAAGTGGTGATGGTAATCAGATTCCAGACCCTCCAAGGGCAGAATTCCCCTCACTGCGGCTCTTCCCTAGAATCCCAGTCTCAGAAAACTAGGCAAACCAATGTGAAGGCTTTTAATAGAAAGGAGTTAAACAGGATTAGGAAGTGATAACCATAGGATATAAAAGACGGTTCATGTGTTTACTAACAGAGGCGGACCTGCATTTGGATGGCCAACAGTGGTCATGAGACAGAGCACCTATATATCTTTCTTTTGTGGAGATAGAGGAAGACAAGGTCCCTCGATTAGTCAAATTTTTTAAATTAAATTTAAATTTAAATAGTTACGTGTGGCTAGTGTCCATTATATAAGACAGGGCAGCTCTAGATTGCACACATAGCATTTTTTGCTTTGCAGACATTGAGCTGTGCTACATTTTTGTTATTCACAGAATATTTTTGAAGACCTAACTCACTGTTATTACTACACACACAAGTAGCAAAGACCTTTGGAAATTTCACTCTTACATCTAAAAATCATCCATATGTTTCATTCATATCAAAAGACTATGCCAACCATGCCCAGCCCATACACATACAAACTTAATTGATCATCATACATACATGCAATCAGAGAGCACTAAAAAAAAAAAGGCCCGGCACAGTGGCTCTCACACCTATAATCTCAGCACTTTGAGAGGTAGAGGTGAGAGGACTGTCTCAGCCCTGGGGTTAAAGACCAGCCTGGGAAACTTGGCGAGACCTTGTCTTGAAAATAAGTCAAAAAATTAGCTGGCCATGGTGGCACACTACTGAGTTCCAGGTACTCAGAGGCTGAGGCAGAAAGATCACCTGAGCTCAGTAGGTCGAAGTGGTGGTAGCTGTGAGCGTGCTGCTGCACTCCAGCTTGGGTGACAGAGAGAGACTACAACTCAAAAAATAAATAAAGATTCATTAATTACTTAAAAAAAGAAAATAACAAGTGTTGAAAAGAATGTGAAGAAACTGAAGCCCTCGTATAATATAAAAGAATGAAAGAACAGAATTACCCTATGATCTAGCAATTCCATTTCTGGGAATATTCCCGAAAAATTGAAAGTAAAGTTTCAAACAAATATTTGTACAGCCACATTAACAGCTGCATTATTCACAATATCCAAAAGTGGAAGCAACCCAAATGTCCACCAATAGATGAACAGCTAAATAAAATGTTGTATACATGCCTTGGAATATTATTCAGCCATAAAAAGGAAGGAAATTCTGACACGTGCTGCAACATGGATGAACCTTGAAGACATTATGCTAAGAGAAATAAGCCAGCAACAAAAGGAAAAATACAATAGGATTCCACGTATATGAGGTAACTAGAGTAGTCAAAATCACAGAGACACAAAGTGGGGGAATAGGGAGTTATTATTAAATAGGTACAATTTCAGATTTGCAAGATGAAAAGAATACTGGAGACTGATGGTGGTAATGATTACACAACAATGTGAATAAACTTATGTCATTGAAGAATATGCCAAAAAATAGTTAAGATTGCTGGGAAAACTAGCTGACTACATGCAGAAGAATGAAACAGGACCCCTACCTGTTACCATATAAAAAAATCAACTCTAAATGGATCAAAGACCTAAACGTAAAACCTCAAACTATAAGAATCCTAGAAGAAAATGCAGGAAACACTCTTAGGCACACAGGAATAGCCAACCAATTCTTGACCAAACCCCAAAAGCATAAGCCATAAAAAAGATAAGATAGACAAGTGGGACCTCATCAAACTGAAAAGCTTTTGCACAGCAAAAGAAACCATCAAGGGAGCAGGGAGACAACACAGAGAATGGAAAAAAAAGTATTTGCTAGTTGTATATCTAATGCTAATTTTATCTACAAGGAATTCAAACCTCCCGAGAGGAAAAAAACCAAACAGCCCTATTAAAAAATGGGATGAGGTCATGACTAGACAATTCTCAAAAGAAGACTTATGACCAGCCAACAGATACATGAAAAAATGGTCTAATAATCAGAGAAATGCAAATCAAGACCACACTGATATACCACCTAACTCCAGTAAGGATGGCTATCACCAATAAGTCAAAAAACAACAAATGCTGGTATGGGTGTGGAAAAAAGGGGACTTCTACACTAATGGTGGGAGTGCAAGCTAGTCCAACCTCCATGGAACTAAAAATTGACCTTCCATATGATTCAGCAATCTCCCTTCGGGGAATATACTCGGAGAAAAATAAATTGTTCTACAAAAAAGACACCTGCACATGCATGATTATTGCTGCACTAGTCACAATAGCAAAAACATGGAACCAATCATATTGCCCATTGAAAGTGGACTGGATAAAGAAAATGTGGTACATATACGTGATGGAATATTACACAGCCATAAAGAAGGACAAAATCATGGACTTCACAGCAAATTGGATGGAGCTGGAGACAATCATACTTAGTGATCTATCACAAAAAGAACTGAATACCACACGTTCTCATTCTTAAGTGGGACCTGAACATTAACCACAATAATACAAAGGAGGGATCGGCAATAGTGAGACACTGCGGGGGGGGGGGGGGGGGGGTGCCCATGGCAACAAAAAGCGTACCTGGTCCTAAGCCAGGAAAAGTGAGGACCAGTTGGAGGCCCAAATTTCACCTGCACTTAGATTATTTATGTACCTAATCCGGACTTGCACCCCACATCTCTGTAATAAAACAAAGTTTTTAAAAATTGGTTAAAATGGCAAATTTGATGTCATGTGTGTTTTACTACAATTTAAAAATATGTTTAGGCCAGGTATGGTGGCTCTGGCAGGGCAGTGGCTCATGGCTATAATCCCAGCACTTTGGAAGCCCAAAGCAGGAGGACTGCTTGAGCCCAGGAGTTTGAGATCACCCTAGGCAACATAGTGAGACCTCGCCTCTACAAAAAAATCAAAAATTTAGCTGGGTGGTGTGCACCTGTAATCCCAGTTACTCAAGAGGCTGAGATGGGAGGATCACTTGAGCCCAAAAGTTTGAGGCTGCAGTGAGTTGTGATCATGCCACTGCACTCTAGACTAAATGACAGAGTGAGACCCTGACATATACATGTGTGTGCACGCACGCACACACACACATAAACAAACAAACAGATTACTGGAGTTGTTGGCTAGTTGCACAGTCAGAGATAGTATCAGAGGCATCCTAGAGACCCCTGACTACCAGGCCTATATACTTATCATCATACCTTGCCATTAAGGACAGCCAGGTATGGGTCAGCATACAAAATCACAGGTCTAAAGATTTCATTTTCTCTAGTCTGCTAATTTGGAATTTATGATAACCTAAGGATAAATGTCAGTCCACCCAAATCCATCTATCTATAGAGAAAGCATTAACTGACACACAGAGAAGATGTATCTAATCCACGTACGAAATCAAATTACTCGATACTCTCAGCACGTTTATTATGCTTCTAGCCTCAGGGCATACAACTACCACTTCTTGAATTATGTTAGGAAAGTAAAAAAGGCTGCCTTCTACCTTAAGCTTAACCTCTCTACACACTTTTAAAATTATTCCAACAGCATAATTTCCTGCTTTTACTACTAAGTCCAGTTTATTAAAGAGACTCTAACAAATACTAAAAATAAAGTGGTTATATTATATATTCTAAAATTTGTAACATCTTGACTATAGAAACAGGGATTACTATTTTGTGTTTTTTAAGTTAAGTTCTGATGGAAATTTTATCACCATGGGAATAGGTCAGGAATTTTACCTTTGTATAAGAATGTAATACTTGACAACACTGTTTGTTCAACATCATTTTGTTACAACGTTGATTTTTTAAAAATCTATTCTAGCTGGAGCCACTGTCAGCGTGGAGTCTGCACATTCTCCCCAGGTCTGCCAGGGCTTCCTCTGAGTACTCTGGTTTCCTCCCACATCCCCAAGCTGTACACTATTAGTTTAACTGGTGTGTCTAAATGGTCCCAGTGGAGTAAGTGTGGGTGTGAGTGCACCCTGTGATGGGATGGCATCCTGTCCAGTGTGGGTTCCCACTGGCGCCCTGAGCTGCAAGGATGGGCTCTAGCCACCCACCACCCTGAACTGGAATAAATGGGTTGGAAAATGAATAAATACAAATTGTAAAATAAAAATTCATAAAACCACAATAATCATACAGATGCATGACAAATGATCCAGGACAAACACACTCAACAAGCTGACATATTTGTTATCCTTTGTTTTTTAACTGTATGGTGGGAGAAGGTGCTGCTGATAATTTTCACTTTGCTAACATTTATTCCTTGATTTAACCCACCACCACTACAACCACCGTCACTCACTGATTCATAAAAACTCAGGTAAATAATTATCTTACACGTCTTGATTAATCTTCCTTAAATGTATGTATAGCTCACATTTATTTCAATGTTTTAATATTAGAAGCGTTTGGGGTCTTTACTTATAAGTTTTGCTATGTTCTTTTGACCAGAAATATGCCACAGGAACTTAACTATAATGTATATCAATTAGCCTATGGTAATATTGGTTTTGTTATAAATCATTTCACATAAGCCAAAGTTTACAAGAACCTATTGATGACATTAAGTGAGAATTGTATACAAGAAATAAAAAGAAGAAAATAGAGATCGCCACACTGTCTTCCAAAGAGGTTGTATTAGTCTGCATTCCCACCAGCAGTGTAGAAGTGTTCCTTTTTCTCCACAT
>CAUYQG010134996.1:0-63312 GCA_963574415.1 Tarsius wallacei
GGAACTACAGGCGCGCGCTACTACGCCCGGCTAATTTTTTGATTTATTGTAGAGATGAGGTCTCACCAAGTTGCCCAGGCGGGTCTCGAACCCGCGGGCTCAGGCAATCCACTCACCTCAGCCTCCCAAGGCGCGGGATTAAAGCCTGAGCCACCGAGCCTGGCTAGGATCCTTTTTTACAGAAAAGCTTTGGCGTACAATTCAGAGTTGGGTACCTAAGTGGTCATCAAATGTGTAAAGTATGGGTCTCCCATTAGTCCCCACTTTGCCTGGTTTGACATCGTGTACACTTATTGGTGTTATGTTCCCCCCTACCCCAGCCCACTGCCCCCACAGCTACTGGCTACTGCTGATCCCTTTCTTATAGTATTGTTGCAAATATTCAGGGTCCGCTTATGAGTGAGAACATGTGGTACTCTGTTCTTTGCTTCTGTGATAAATCACTGAGTATTATAGACTCCAAATCCATCCAAGTTGCTGTGAAGTCTATATGTTTATTTTCTTTATGGCTGCATAATATTCCATTGTGTATATGTACCACATTTTTTTATCCAGTCCAGTTTTGATGGGCAGCCCGGTTGGTTCCATGTTTTTGCTATAGTGAATAGTACAGCAATAAACATGCATGTGCAGGTGTCTTTTTGGTAGAATGATTTGAGTTCCTCTGGGTATGTTCCTAATGAGGGATTGCTGCGTCTTATGGAAGGTCAATTTCTAGTTCTTTTAGAAATCGCTACACTTTTTTCCATAGAGGTTGAACTAATTTGCATTCCCACCAGCATTGTAGAAGGATTCCCTTTTCTCCTTATCCTCTTGAAAGCATCTTAACATGGAGTCTGAGTTGATGGTCATTGGTCACTCTGAAGTCATCAGTCCAGCGTTTCAAAACCTATATTCCAGTTAAGTTATCTGAGATATGTGATATGTACGGGTAGTTGTGCTCTGGTTTTGATGCCAGTACATTCATAAATCGATCAAAGATTAGTTTCAATAGGAATACAAATTTCATTGAATGGAGAATTTCATTGAAACAGTGAACTTCATTAGAAATAAATAGAATAGAGGTGACCCCACTCATGAAAATTTCCTGCAGGTCACCAGAGAGCATGCATGAACATAATTCCCTAATATATTTCAAAATATAAATAACTTATAAGATTTTAAGGAAAAATACATATTGTAAGTCCCTTAAATAAAATGAATAATAAAAAAGCATTGCATGTGCCAGAATAGTATAGAAATATCATAAAATAGTTATCTTATAAAAATTAAGAAAAGCTGGAAATGTAAGCACAGGTTAATGTGTTCAATGTTTTGAGCCATGGAAGTTTAGTTAGAGTGATTGTCTTCTCTTTCATTATTAAATATAAATTATAAAGGAAAAAATTAACCTGATAAAACAACAACTAGAGAAATACATCTACTTTTAAGTGTTACAGGTATTTGTATATCTCAGTTAAAAAGCACAGTGATTGTAAGTATAACTAAATAGAAACTTGATATAGAATATTTAATAAGAAAAATGTGTTCTGGTTAAACAAAGAAAGGTTGAAAAAAGATCATTTGTTATCTCAATATTATATATCCTTTCTTAACAGGTGACTTTAAAGGATTGCCTTTTAACGCCATTCAGGATCTACGAAACATCACTCTTGCATGACTACTACAAAAGGATTACTTTACAGAATCCAGTTCCCTTTTCAAGAGCATACTTTGGACTCTGTTTTTAGAAACCAGGTACAGTTCGTCTTTTATTAAACTGCCTATCACATTGAAAGTAATGATGAAGAACAGAAGCGTAAGATGTATGTGTGTCATTTACGGACCACCTCATAGGACTGCTTCCCATGTCATGTATTCAGATTAAGTAAGTGCTTTGCCTTTGAACTGAAAACACCTTGCTGGTGTCAGTAAACACACTCTATAAATATTCTTAAAATATTAAAGTGAAAAATAGTAAAGTGTGTTGCCCTTACTCAGTTTTTAGTTGGAGATGAGAATGGCCAGTGCGTGAAGATGGTGTAAAATTGCTGAAAACAATAGGAGAAACAATCATCGGATGCAGCCCCCTGTTCCGTGATATCTTTCTCAGCCAACACAGAAAGTGCGAGCGGATGGGTTTTGTGCTTTCCAGTGTGCTTGAACTTAGGTCGTGGGCAGAGAGTTAGCATCATTCCCACCAAACAGGCAGATCCCAAAGGAGGACCCCCCACCCCAGCCCGCGTTAATGCTGTCTGCAAAGCAACTCTAGTTAGATGATCAACAGAAATCACTTAGCGTGAATCATCCCTATCTGGAGTAAAATTGACCATTGCATAATTTAATGATAGTCATTGAAGTGGGCACCCTGAAATATTTTGAAATACATCATCAGACACTTGGTAAATATTTGAGACTAAGGAGCATCATTAGACTGTCTTACATTCACTGTGTGTGCTCTTTCACTGCAAAGCTCATGACGTAATTTTTGGATAAGTCACCAAGAAGGTCAATACGTTCTGGATGTAAAACGATAGCATTTATGTTCTAATGATTTATGAAACGTTCATAGATCATATCCAATTTCAACTGTCACATATGGGTCCTTTCACGTGTCTGGTTAATCCAGGATAATGGATTCAAAATATTAGAGAGTATTTTTCCCAGATTACTCTATGCTTTTAGTTTGTACAAGTTTGTAAATTAGCGTTAAGAAAGAGAAGTGACTGAATGTGGATTTGAGAGCAGTTCTGGGGGAAAGTGTGAGATTAGAAAGTTTTACTAGTACATTTAATTTTACTCTCTACTAACTACACCCAGATTCTGGCAGGTCATTGCAGAAAATTGAACATTTCATAGGTCCTAAGTGTGCTGGGTATTTTCTAATTAATTTTGTGAACAAAAGCAACTATATTATTTTTAAAGAATAGAAAATGAAAAAGAGAAAGAAAAAGAAAGAAAATGAACAGTTTCCAACAGTTAAACCTCAAACTGTGAAAAAGTTATTCCATTGCTATATTCTAACATTAGATAGATTTTTAAGCCGGATTTTGTTATCATTGTTCTATTTGTTACAACTAGAATGCTCTCAGATTAGGTTACAAATACACAATAAAATTAAAATAATAATTTGTTTTCTGTCTATAAACATCTTGGAAGATATTATTTCCTGTACACAGAGTATTTTGTTCCTGACTCTTAATCGTGATAACATCTCAACAAATCAAACTCTATATTAACTTGCTGCTTTTGAGATGTCTTTGAATACTGGAGATAAATTAGATCTAGGCACCTTAATTGAATTTTTCCCTGTTAGAAACAGGTTATTTATGGTGTTTGTGACATTCAAAGAAAGACAACTGAACAGAGCCTAGCAGCTGCAGGTAAAAGTGTTTCGGATTTCATGCTTACTTCAGATGGATGATGGATATGCAATTTAAATTTATGCTAGACGCATCAACAGATGGAAACAGAATGGAGGAAATGTCTTGGACACCTGTGAACTGGTACATTCTATCAATTACCAACTGAACTGTATTAAAGTCATGTAGTTCAGCAGGACTCTAATTAATTTCTGAGAAGAGACTTTTGTCCACCTATTCATGAACCCAAGTTTCAAGTTGAGCATGTAGAGCGTATTTAACTGTTCAGAGAATCTATAGAAACAGGTTTGGCAGAGCAGAGTGCACTCTGGTGATGTCACTCCTGCCATCACTCTCTCCAACTAATTGAAAAGCATATTGGTAGAATAGGAAGCAATGGAAACAAATGAGACAAGCTGAGCCCTCCAAAAAGACATCAGTGAATTAGAATTGATGAATCTGACGAGAGTGGATTCAGAGCATCGCTTTAAATGAAACGCCACTTCATTCATGCACTTGCACTCCATCTGTCACTGTAACCACTGAAAACATTCAGGGCAAAACTGACAGCTTCATCTTGACACAGCCAACTCAATTCCTGTCATAATAAAAGGCAATATATATTAAATGGGGTCCCGAGTTCAGCCTTGGAGGATGAAACGTTTCTCTCAATAACTTACCCCGCTCCTCTGGTAGACTCGCGCTCAACTCCAAGAGCAAGAGCGTCATTTCATTAGTGGAGAGCCCAAGCAGCTCGAGTTTATAGATTTTTAACCTTGGCATGATCCCCATCACATCATGAAAGGAAACCTCTACCCTTCGTATCCATGCATGCAACGCTTAGGAGCACTGTAGCTGACAGGCATAGAGGGGGATGATTTGTGAGTTTCAAAAATGGAGAATTTCATGTTCGTCATTAACGGTCTTAAAAATTGCATCTAAATTCGAACAGAAAACCTTTTCACGTGTATTAGTTGATACATAAGTTAAAAGCACTGCTACTGGTTAAAACATTTACAACATGACCAGAATTGAGAACTTAAAATAAGGAGGGAAGGCCCAAGGAGCCAGTGTTGATTGACACTTGAAAGAACTTCCTAACAGCAGAGTGTCCGCAAGAGTCCTTCAGAGGTAGTGTGTCTGGATCTGTGGAAGTGTGGAGTTTCTAGCTCTCAGATGGGAGATGGAGTAGTTCCCTCTAAAACTGTTATTCAATAATGAAAACCTTAATTCATTTTGAGGTGTTTGTTATAGGCATCTGCTTTTTGCCATTTGTAAAAATTAGTTATTTATTTTAATTACATGCGTGGTTCTTTGTCTTTCAAAAGTGTTGTTTGAAATATTTTATATTTGCCATATGACATGTACAAAAATGTCCAAGTAGATGAGCTAAAATAAAATAACTTATCGGTTGGTATGAAATACTGTATAATCTGAAGTCGTATGAATTTCTTAGGCAGCATTTCTCTGTCTGCCAGTTGTCTGGATAAAAGAGGGTGACTCAAGCTGGATATCAGTGGTTGATTCTCATTATCAGCCATTCCATAGAATACATGTGGGTGAATTAATATTTCCCAAGTTAAAGTTCCTAAGGATGTGTAGGAAAACAGAATTTGCCCAAAGCAAGAAAGAAAAAATAAGGCATAAATTTCTGTGTGATGACTTCACAGTACATAAGCTTTTGCTACCATGATACAATGCATTAACAAGTTACAAACATTCTAACACTTCCACTAATGTGAACATATGCAAACTATCTCATGCACAGATACGTGCCTAGTAAATAGCAACTGCTATTTAATATTTCTATTGTAGAAAGAACTGATAGAAACAGAGGAAATATTTACATTGAATCTGTGTTGTGCTTTGCTATACCTTTAAATATTCACAAAGATTGCCCACGGAGGAAAAGTCCTAAATGACTTTTCTGGAACTTGTTTTGAATATAAGAACGTGTCTGCCCACTCCAGCTTACATATTAGCGATGGAAACACTTAGTCTGAACACTCAGCCACCTGAACCCTTCAAGGCCTTCCTACAACAAATTAAGGGCTCTGTCTCTACCAGTAGATGAGTCTGAGATTCAGTTCATCTCTCCATGCAAAAGCTGGAATGCAGGGACAATCTCAGACAGGCTAATGTTTAACAAGATAAAACTCTTCCCCAAAACCCGCCACATTTGCTGAGTGTATTGAGGCAATTCTGATAAATTGAAAGATGACAGACTTTTGCATAAGGAGTAAGGCAGAACTAAGTTTGAAACTCAGCTGTAATATTTGCAGGTTCTGGATACCTCACAAATCTTAATGTTTGTGACCCTTAAGTTTCCTTTGACTGTAAAAACTGGATAATATCTCATTTTTTTGCAAAGGTTTTACAAAAATAGACACAACTTCTGTATCTATATTTGTAAATACAAGGCAGTGACACACACACACACACACACACAAAATCACATGTATCTGGAGTTTGGTATCTAAAAGGTGTTTAGCAGATGGTTATTATTGTGATGGAATAAGCGCCATACATTTTTTAACCACTGAGTAGCACAAAACTTTACTGAAAGTTTGGCACGATGTTTTAAACAAAAGGAAAAAAAGGAAGGAAGGAGTGGGAAAACGAAATAAGTAAAGGAAAGAAGGAAACGAAAGAAAGAAGGAGGGAAGGAAGGAACGAATGAAGGAAGTCAGAGAGAAGGAAAAAAAGAAAAGAAAGATGAAGTAGAGAAGACGAGAGGGAATTAAAAACAGATTTGACCCCTTTTTTTTTAGCATTAATAATATTTGCATTCTGGACCTCTCAAGGGATGTAAGATTAACATAGAAAAGTGATCCATTGCTCTCTATCTGTCATACGTGATCAGAAAATAGAATAAAAACAGGTCTCGTGCATCATAGAAACGATGATCGTGTAACATCGTGCTGTCTCCTGACTCTTGTGCTCTCTGAGGCATGAGGCAGCCGGGGAGCCTAATGACCACATGTCTGAGGATACCTGCCAGCAAGACTCAGGTACCCTCAACAGGAAGTGCAGAAGAGTAGGGACAGTGGAGAGAAGCAGAAGTCCTGTCCTTGTCCTTCCAGCTACAGTGGCCCACGTGCTTTTTAGTATCATCTGTCTCCTTGCCAGAAGCTACACTTGTTGCTGGTACTTGTCTGGAGTTTCACAATGGCCAACTCTTGAAAGACAGCAGTTCATGTACGATTTGGTTGCTGTCTTTTCCTGATCTTTCTTTCTTCAGCTCTTCTAACAGTTTAAAAGTACTTGACATCTATTTTCTTTCTGATTGAAATACCTAATTATTTTTTTACTTAACCTTGACACATTTAGAAGATGCCTAAACGTAAACACACTCCCCACCCCCAAATTTAGGCAGAAGTCTAAAGAAATACATAAACACAGAGATATATTATGTTCACAGATGTCAAGACTCGATTTCAAAAAAAATCTCAATCTTCTCTCAGTTGGTTCATTTTGGTGCAACTTCACAAAGCGAATCTAGCGTAAGTAAGACAGTGTGCTAATGGGGCAAGGAAGAGCCCTACAGGAACCTCCGAAAAAGAACGGGAAGCAGAGAGAATATCTTAAGTTTCTGTGAGATCTTGATTTTCTTTTCTTTTCTTTTCCTTTCTTTTTGAGTTGGAGTCTCACTCTGTCTCCCAGACTGGAGGGCACTGGCACATACTCCTGGCCACCGCAGCCTCGACCTGCTGGGCTCCTGCGATCCTTCCACCTCAGCCTTCCAAGTAGCTGGAACTACAGGCACACACCACCACGCCTGGCTATTTTTTTTTTAATTTATTGTAGAGACGAGGTCTTGCCAAGTTGCCCAGGTGGGTCTCGAACCCGCGGGCTCAGGCCATCCACTCTCCTCGGCCTCCCAAAGTGCTGGAATGACAGACTGAGCCACCGAGCCCAGTCAGAGATCTTGATTTTCAAGTATGAGTTGCTACAGACCACTGGAGGAAGAATCGACTCTCCTATAAATTGTGTTAGCAAAACATATTATTCATCAACACATTAAAATTAGATCTCTCAGCTTGCCAGACAATAAGTAAATAAAAATAACTCCAGTTAGATGTAAAACCTAAATTTAAGAGACAGAACTATAAGCTTTAAGAAAGAGATCTTGGTAAAAATTTCATTACCTCAACACAGGAAAAAATATTTTTAGACCGAGAAAGCATAGTCTGTAAATTAACAAATTACAAAGGTGACTATGATCTAAAAACAACAACAACAACAAAAATAACAAGCTTTGACATTGGCCATCACTATTTTTACAGACTTACTGTAGAACAGCTTTACAAGTTTGTAGATATTTGATCACTGTGGTAGGTCACAATGTTGCTCTTAATTTTTCAACTCTTGCTGCATCTGTGCCATTTGGCATGTGACTTTCCAATAAAAAAATTAAGTGCACTCACTTGCCTCTTGGCTTTGAGTTTAGCCATGTGACTTGCCTTGGTCAATTAAATGAGGCAAAAGGACATAATAGAATGCCAACCCAGAGGTGAGGTCTTGAGACACCCTGCATGTTTCCATGAATCCTGTTGTCTTTGTTTTCAACATCATGGGAATCGGGAAGAAAAGAGAGAAATGTGGAATGGACCACCTGGATGAACCATCCCAGCTAAAGTCAGCCTTAATCAGTTGACCCTCAGTCATCCGAGATGAGTCAGTCATCATAATAAATGACTTGTTTGAAAACACCAAGTTCTGGGGAGGTTTATTATGCAGCAACACCTAGCTGATACAACTATCATTTACAAATAAATTTGTTCCACTCACTTTTGATAAATCATTATCCCTAAATATGCATTTCACTGCCCTTGTCTGATTTCTCTGCTCATGTTTTCACCCTTCCTGGCATGCCCTGTATTCCCAGTTATTCCTCTTTCATGATAAAAATCAAGATCAAATTCTACTTCTTCTAGTTCATGTCTCAGTCTCTTAAATGAAATACAAGAAACATTGCCATGTACTAGAAATAACAGTGATGAGTACTTTTTTGTTTTGCTTTTTTTCCCCATACAATATTTTTAAAGATAAGTACTGTGTCATATCAGTCTGTGCTCTCCGTAATGCCCCATACATAGTGCATTCTTAATTTGAAGAAAAAAATACATACAGACAGCTGATATTTAAGATTGCAAAGAAAGATTTTTATATTATATACAGACTTTTTTTATTTACAAATTTCTTCTCCGGATTTAAGTTTTTTCCTTACTTTATGGAAGACAACTATTAAGGGAAAGAAAGAGTGGAAATGTAAATAAAGAGAATCAGCAAGTCATTCCTCTACAAAGTGATGATCTATGCTTCTCAGGGATGAGATGTCAAAATTAGGAAGTAGGAAACCCCTACAGCTAATATATGGTGAATTAACTACTTAGACTGTTAGTAGCAAAGTGTCAGTATTTTACCTTAGTAGACTTTAAGAGACAATAGCCAGGGGTTCAAATATTGGAAGGTTCTTTCAAGAATGGTAAGATTCACTTAGATTTAGCACAAAAGCATTTCTTTTTCCTTTGAAAATAAAGTTAAAATAACTATATTTTATGCACTGTAATTTAGATATTGGTTCTATATGCCTTTCAGTGATTAGTTCATGTGTGGGAGGAATAATACATTGCGCATAATACCTCTCTGGAAGTTTTTAAACTGCACACAGTGGCACAGGTCTGTGATTAGTCAATTCTGTACAATTACCATGATTACGAATGTCATTTTTTAAAGTGTTATGCTCTTATTTTAGTGCTACATTTGACAAACGGATATATTTATTTCTCAAATCCGATTTTTCTTACCTAATTTGCTTCCTGTATGTTGAAAATGGAGAAGAAAAGAAACACATTTACTTGATCACATGGGATTTAGGTGACTTTTGCAGTGCACTCACATGTAGGATGAAATAGATAGGTTTTGGCCATTGCCTTGCTAAGCTATGGTGTGGCCGTGTGTTCTTTGAGCTATGGCCAGGCCATGTTTTCTCAAACTTTGGCCCCCCTCCCCTACTTTAGGGAGGTGAATCTCCTCTCTCTCTCTCTCTCTCTCTCTCTCATTTAGTTTTTATTTTATTTTTTTTTTTTTAATTTTTATTTTTATTTATTTTTATTTTTTTATTTTTTTATTTTTTGAGTTGGAGTCTCACTCTGTCGCCCAGACTGCAGTGCAGTGGCCGCTCTCAGCCACCGCAGCCTCGACCTGCTGGGCTCCGCGATCCTTCCGCCTCAGCCTTCCAAGTAGCTGGAATTACAGGCGCGCGCTACCACGCCCGGCTGGTTTTTGATTTATTGTAGAGATGAGGTCTTGCTTGCCCAGGCGGGTCTCAAACCCGCGGGCTCAGGCAATCTCATTTAGTTTTTAAAATAAACTATATTTTCTAATCTAAAAAAAAGATATAAGTAGGTTTCAGGAAAGTGAAGAAACTTAAGATTCGGAGTTGTGTGTAGTGCTTACAGTGCTTTTTTATAAATATTCATTCTTTCCATTTTGTAGATTAGAGAAAATCTGCAAGACTTAGCTTGACCACTACTTAATAGACTTAATCGATAAAGACTATCTATATTATGCTAGATATTTTATGCCACCTATAGACTTCTCAAATAGGTTGATAATTGAAAATAAATGTTGTATCATTACATTCTGAAAATAGCTTTTAGTAATATTTTAATAATTTAGGTAGTTGATATTAAGCTAGCATGTGAAATATAAACTACTGAAAAATCTCTAAGATTCTATTTGGGGTAAAAAGGAAGATGAAATATTACCTTTGTTTCTATATGTCTCTATACCAAACTGCACTGTTCTAAGATTTCAGTGATGCGTAGCCGTGGAAATAACAGTGATGAGTACAGTAGACTTTCCCATAGACTGAGTTTTCCAGGTCATTTAATCCTCTCTAGTATCTTCGAAACTCTCCAACAGAGTTAATGATAACAGATTGTCACATTATTGTACTCGTGGTGACCTGTTTGGGTAGAAGATAAAACATGCTGTACTCTCAAAGCTACGGGTTAAAATACAGTGATCATCAACTCATCAGCTCACGTTTCTCTCTCTCTCTCTCTCTCTCTCTCTCTCCCTCCCCCCCACCTCCCTCCCTTCCTTTCTCTGATATACACATCCATCTGCACTGGTACATTGTATATTTTTATTAAAAAGTATGAATAATAGAGAATGGAATCAAGTGTCATGAATTAAACCAACACCAAAAAGGTCACTTTTTACAAGGCTTGAGTTATAAAAGTCATGTTCTTTGCTGTTAGAACATCTCAGACTCTCACTTAAAACCACATATGCATCTTTGGAAGCAATTCCAGTGAATTTTATACTCTGGCTTCACAATTTATGGCCAATTAAAAGTAGAATGTGAGAAGATACCTGGGCCTCTAGAAATAGACACAGGATATTCTATGAGTTGAGAGTTGACAGCCCACAGTAGCAGCTAAACAAACTAAGCATATGAAAAGACACTACGTCCATAGCAACTTGGAAATAGTTCATAAAATAGGCAACAGCTGTGAGAGTATGAGGATGGATATTCTAAATACCTTAATTTGATCATTACATAATGTATACATTTATTGAAACATCACACTTAGGTATCCCATAAATATGTACAATTATTATGTGTAAACACATGCACACACACACTCTCACAGTATTGGGCCAAGACATTTCCTTAGCAATATTTTATTAACTAAGACTGTGTTGTCCAATAAAGGTAGCTACTAGCCACATGTAACAATTGAGTACTTGAAATGAATATTGCTAAGGAATATTGCTAATTGAGTACTTGAAATGAGGCTAGTTTAGACTGAGGTGTGTTGTGAAAATAAAATACAACACAGGTTTACAAGACTCAATATAAAAAAAGAATGTAAAATAAATGTTTACACATTTCTATTGAATTGGGCTGATCCAAGGAATTTGGGCTCCATCATATAATTACTGATTAAAACTATCACAAGGAGACGGGATTGGCAGTAGTGGGAATCTGCTTGGAGAAGGGCTCATTATGCAGGTACCCCATCAACAAGGGTACCTGCATATTGAACATTTATATAGCTAACCCTGAATTGTATCCCACATCTTTAAAATAAAACAAATTAAAAGTTTAAAAAAATTTTTTTTAA
Source organism: Tarsius wallacei (assembly GCA_963574415.1). Taxonomy (NCBI): domain Eukaryota; kingdom Metazoa; phylum Chordata; class Mammalia; order Primates; family Tarsiidae; genus Tarsius; species Tarsius wallacei. Next base: position 11,483 of record CAUYQG010134996.1, read on the forward strand.
CCACAGGTTATCTAAGAATCAAATGTACTCATTTTCTACCAGTAATCTAGCACCTATGTTTTATAGTAAACCCATTAGTCATATCTTATTTCAAGGAAATGTGAAGAAAACGTGTAAACCTCTTGCCTGAACCAGGTTTGTTCTTTCTGGAAACTTAATTTTATGGCTTCTATAATTTTTAAAGTTCTTGAAATTCTCATCCAAGACTTTCTGAGCACTGATTACTTTTCCTAATCATGCAGAAAACATTATGGTTACATGCTTATGAATGAGAAAATCTTCAATGAAAGTCATCTGCATAGCTTGAAGAAGCATCAGTATATCCCAACTGAAAGGGTAAGACAGCTGTGAAGCAACATCTCACCAAACCGAAGTCTGTGGCATAGACTTGAACTACTCTCAGTGCCATTTCAGGTTACAGGGGACTTACCCACACCATATGTTCTTACAATAGGCCCAAACAGTGATGTTTCGATCCTGCTTCTGGCTATTGAAGACAAAGAATGATTATTCAAACTATGAGTAAGAAATAAACAGGAAAAAAAAAAAAAACAGAAAAGCAAGCAGAACGAAAGAACAGGCTTGAGAAGATTTACACACTTCAAATGTTTAATAGAAACAGAAATCCAGAATCTTGAAAACTAATATTAAGAGACAACAAACATCCTAACAATATAAAATAGTTTGTTTAGTTTGCTTAAATGTGGAATGCTGTCTTAAAGTATAAGGATCAAAACACAAAACACTAAATTCCATAGAAAGTGCCAATATTTTCAGCAATAAATCACAGCTCAAAGTGTCAATGTAGCACTACTATTTTCATTGAAAATTATTTGCATGCTTGCCTGTATTGTTCTACTTGCCAATATCATCTTTAAATTTGAAAAGTTATGTAAATAGGATTATTTTTCTTTTAATAAAATATTAAAGTATGTAAGCACAATTTCTGTGTTGCCTGATTTGAGTATGAGCTTCAGTGTCTGGTCTTATACAGGCAAAGCCAAATGGAGATGTAGAGAGATCTATAGATAGATACATGACAGATGGATGGACGGATGGATGGATACATAGATAGATAGCAAGGAAGCAATACTTGATAGTCTGAATTTCTCAGAAATATTTCCTTTGGAAGAAATATCGAATTGCTCCAGAGGTGTTTCCGCTACTGCTTTATGTCAAATTGATAAAACCTATAATGATAGCAATAATTAAAATTCAGCATTCACTAAGTCTCAGACGGTGTTCTATGATTGATCTTCACAGGAACTTACTAGTTAAGATTATTAATATCCCTAAGAAATCAAAGCAATAAGAGATCAAGGAATAAGAGTTGAGGGAGTTTCAGACCTACGCAGCCCCGTGTCTAGAGTCTGGATTTTTAACCACCGCTCCCTTCTGCCACACATATAAGTCTTTGATATTTTAATTCTACCTGTTAAAATGCACGTTAACTGAAGTCATGTTACTTGTTGCTAAAAGTTCCCGTTATTTTTAGAATAACATTTCCAGATTTGGGATTTTGTTTCTGTTTTTTTTCATCTTGGAAGTTGCTTTCGTCGGGGCACTCACTGACAATAGTTTAAGAAGGTGATTGAGAAAGCAAGCACACGTGAGAGAGTAGGAAAAGCAAGACACAGCATGGCGAAAAGTCGAGAAAAGGCACAACAACGAGCAGGTCAACACATGCAAGGAGCTCAACCTTCATCTTCTCTTCTTGCTTCTCCTCTCTTTGAGGATTCATATACAACACTCCTGAGAATTCTTGCACTAAAGAGATGGAACACCCTTGTAAATAAGTCCCTAATTGGCCTCTTTCGTGAAAGTTGACTTTAGGAGAATTAAAACCCATGGCCCTTTCAGGCTGTCCTGCACTTGGCAGAACACACTTGAATAGAGCTAAATAAAACCTTGAGGTGGAGAAGCAGCGTTTCGAATCAGACTGTCGAGGTGGGAAAACATCAGTGAGTACAGGCTCTAGGCGGAGCAATTGCACCATTATGGACCAGGGCGTTAACAGCATCTGCCCCTGAGGTGTAATAAAATGCCATCAGATTCTCGAAAACTGTGAGCTCTAGGATAGGCGACTTCAAGGAGTGTGCGTGCCTCCTTCCCCCAGACATTCATCTTGGGCCAAAAGTTACTTGTTGCTCTTGGACTGATTCTGTCCTTCAGTTTATTACAGGGATGCGTTTGCACACACTAGTAAATCTAACAAATGTCAATTAAATGTTGTATCTAGTTTTTCAAATACTTAGAAAGTTTAGTCCAAAACATCAGTAAGTTAGTATTAGGTATAAAATCGTCCAAATAAACTGGTCAACAGAATGTTCCACTTTTTGTGATGTTGTCATGTCTTGAATGAAGAACCAAAGTGTTTAATTGGTGCATCAGAGTCGCCTGAATGGCATGGCCTCACTCAGGTATGCCAGGCTGGAAAGACTCCGTTGTGGAATGCCTTAACTGATATGCATTTGATTATGTGTCTTATATTTCCAATGCTATTAACTTTATTGTGAAAGAAAGGTGATCTCTTCGATGCATTCCACAGTTTTCTCAATGTCTTACGAAGCCAACAATTAGGAATAAGAGCTAAATGTTAGGTAAGAAATAGATATAAATAAAAGATCAACATGGTAATGGCATAATAAAAAAGAAACATTCTTAGAAGTACAGATTTTTAGAGGAATCGCGAGGTGTTAAAGAATTTTAACAAGAATCTCAAAGTCATACGAGGATACATACAAAGAATTTATTAATGCCTTTTGAAGTTGGAAGGAAAATCACAATGTATTTTTTAGGTACTGTTTCTCCATATCTTGTTTTGAGAAAGGGCATATTGTAGAAATAGGGCATTTGAAATGCATATTGTAGAAATAGAATTTAAATTAGTTTGTAAATATTTCAGTAAAAATAATAAGTTACACGCTCATCCAGAAATATCTTTTTTTTCTGCTTGAGGCTTTTTAAAGAACAAAGACAAAGTTGTAAGGGAAATATTTTAAAGAATATCTGAGGTATAATGTCAGTAGTTATTTCCATGCTCTATAAAAAATAAAAAATAAACAAATCTATATTAAATCTTTCTTTACTATTTAAATTACTACTTGCATATTAAAAATGAAAAAAATTATTAAATGATAGTATTCATATTTCAAAATTATGTTCCGTATTGCATGCTTTAGTTTAAATTAAATCAATACAATTTTTTGTCGGCAAAAATTAAATTGGTATAAGACAGAAATTTGTTTTTTATGTATATATTTGGAAATAGTCTCTTCAGCTTGCATTAGTTTTATAAGTAGGTGTTAATTTGCATTAGTATTATAAGTAGGTGTTAATTTTATATTATTGTTAACACAAAGCATCTTCAAATATGCAACACAACAAAATCTACAATGTAACAGATGGTCATTTTTAAATGTTTGATTAAAGTATTCTAAAATGTGTCTTTGCGTTGAGCATGACCATACAGCTATATACTTAAATCTCATTATTTTTCTTTTATAAAACTGCTTTTACTGAATTGCCTTTTGGTGTTTGCCGTTGATTTGTACTGAGGGGCATGATATGATTCAGTAATGCCGAGATTGCAGGGATGAGTTGGGTGCATGGTCCAGCATGTCTGACTGCTCCGTGAGAAGGTTGGGAGGAGAGGGAGTGAGAAGAACAAGGGCAACTGTTCACTTCTTGAATAACTCTTCTTGTAGTTCACCTTTATTCTGTTGCTGTTTTTATTGTTGAGTGAAGATGGGGGATGTTATGTATTTTCCTTAATCTCTGGAGTCTGTGAAAAACGTCACTTGTAGTGTTTTCTTCTGCTTCTGCTGCTAGGAAGAATGCTTAAATTCAAATTATAGCCAAAAGGTAGCTGATAGACTGCTGGATTAGACGATAATCTCCATTTTGTTTTCTTATCAGTATTTGCACACCATTTTTATATGCTTACATATTTTATTTGCTTATGTTTTGTTTATATTTTGTAAATTGTGTCAACTTTTGTTATAAAATGTGTTATGCAAATAATTTATTAAAATTATGACTTTTTTCTAATTTTCTAAAAGTTTTGTTAGGCTTAGTCAATTTTAAGTTCATTCACAGATATATAATATGAATCCATTATGAAAGACCTAGTAATGTGGACATAATAATATTTTTTAAATTATTGTCCTTTTGAAATTGACTTTCTAGTATTGAATGAATGAGTAAATAAAATGTATAATATTTTGAAGTGATGAATGTTTTGGAAGAAGTAAACCTAGATTTAAGAGATAGAGAATGTTAGGGTTGGGTGTGTTTTGGTTTTGTTTCTCTGGGAGAGCCTGGAAGGCTTTTCTGTGAAGGTGATATTTACTTTGAGACATAAATGATTTAAGAGTTCCAGCCATGCGGATTTTCTGTTGGCAGAAGAAATATCAGGAGCAAATGGCAAAGGTGGAGAGTGGAAAGAATGAAATCTGAGAGCTGATGAGACCAAAAAATAATAATAATAAGTCAATGTAAAGTGTTGTGAGGTGAAATTAGCTTTCACACTCCTTGAGGGCGAAAATTAGCTATGGGAGGGCTTTGAACTGAGCAACATCATTATTTAATGTATGTTTAAGCATTTGTTGACGAATTAGGTATGACATGTAAGAAAAGGAAGAATTCCAAGGGACAATGCCAGTGTTTTGAGTCTGAGAAACTGGGAGGGAGGCTGTTGCCTAGACAACTAGAAGGAAGCAAATTCTACTTGTGCCTGAGAAGGCAGAAGGAGCAGGTTTGGGACGGGGAGATTGAGGAGTTCCTTTTCAGAAAAGTGTGGGATGCAAATGTGACACATAGGTGAAGATGTAATGTGATCAGCAGGACAAATGAATGTGGAGTTCAAAAATGCTGAATTGGCTGGAGATGTAAAAGTGGAAGTCTGCACTGCTGTTCTGGGACAATAATCTAAGAGAAGACAGGAAAAGTAAGAATGATACGGACTACAACATAGGTGCCAGGGATGTAGGAGCTAGCAAGAAATCCCAAGAAGGAGAGGCTAAGAAACTGAAGGAAAACCTGAAGACTGCTGATGCCGGTTGTAAAGATGGTTTTAAGAAGGAAGTGACCAGAGTGACAGACAGAAGTGGCTATAGGTCTGGCTAGATAAGAACTTAGTACTGGCTTTGTATTTATTTTGACATCATTGTTACTTTGTCAAGAGCTTTTGCAGTGGAGTCAAAGTTATGGTGGAAATGAAAGCCTGGCTTGAATATATTTGAGATCAAATGGTAGGAGTAAAGGAAAAGGGTAAATACAGAGGCATTATCTCTAAAGTAATTATTATTAACAATCATAGCAATAATTATATAAAATAATTAAATGAAAGTAAATAATTAATTGTAAAAACTGCAGTACCCCAATTACACAAACATATTCATGAGTACAAAAACATATTCATGACTACAAAGCATAATTCCATTGTTTTTCTTTGAAATTTTATTTTCAGGCTGAAAATTGTCAATATTTTGAATGAACTATTTTGCTTGCTTCTGCTTCTTCTCTAAGTTTTGAACTACCTGGTTAAATAATTTATTAAAGGTGTCTTACTGGTTGGGTGATTGAAATACTTGATGTCTTGTAAAGTATTTGGTAAAAGGTTTTGCTATCTTATTTTCATGTTACATCTTTTGTAAATTAGATAAAAGTCTAACAATAAGTGAAATAAGAATTCAATAACATCTTATAACTGGAAGAGAGGCTTTTCCATGAAAATATTTTTATCCTAATAAATAATCATAGCAAACTGAAATAATTTAGCTTCCAGTGTGTTTTACTTAAATACATTGATAATAAATAAAACATTGAATATATCTGTTACAAAACAAAATACAGTTTCCCTAACTAAAATATGTAGAATTTGTTCTCAAACAAACCACATGTGAATCCAAATAATTTATACTTATAATCTCATTTCATATTGTTTCCAAACTAAAGTCTCACCGTTTTGTTTTTTGTTTTGTTCTGTTCTGTTTTTCTTGGTTTTTTTTTAATGCATTAGAACTTAGAGGCAATCTGCAAATGTGGAATGATGTGGCATTTGTCATCAGGAAGTGAGAATTTGAGTCTCAACTCTGCTAGTTCAGATCTGAATGACTTGGAGTAAATCTTTCATTGGATCAAGCTCCACATCTGTCAAATTGGAATAATCAGACTATCTACCACATGGATTGCAGTGGAAGTTAGTGGAATGTGCAGTGGCCTATAGGTCTTATGTCTTGCGATCTTTGAGAAAGGGGAAATATTTTATTTATAAACAGTAAAAAATGAAAAGTAAACAAAAGGAAAAACTAAAAGCTTGGAATTAGTCTTACAAGGACATCTTTTGCCTGAAGATCATGGCTCAGTTTCTGTTGAGTTGTTGAGAAAAAAAAAATTGCAGTGGTAGAGACCTTATGAAATATGCTTGTGTCCAGTCGCCCACATTGGGAATTCAAGAAAAATTAAATGAAAAACCAGGGCTGGAAAAAATGACTGTTAAAGGACAAAAGAATTAACTAAATTCCTGATGCAACTAGCATCCAAAGAGAAATCACTACAATAATCCAGATTTGAATTATACATTATAATATTAGTAATAAAATAAAAGTTACAATTTAAACTTTGTTCAAGAACATCTTGACCTGCTAAATAAAAGAGTAATCTAACATATCTAGATATAAGCCAGTGGTGACTATTTTTTGTCAAGCTGATTCTTTTCATATTTTAAAGATAGGTTGGTGTCAGAAAAGGTATTGAAAAATTGTCTTAAATAACAAAGGAAATGGTCTACCTACTAGAAATTAATGCAATTTTATAGATTTAAAATATTTAAAATTGTACTACCTAGTCAGTATAATTTAACTTGTAGTTTTCTACAAACTAATTCTTAGAACTATACTCAGAGACAACGGTGTGGTAAAGGGGTTGTGGGTAACACATTTGAATTAATACTTTAATGATAAGGTTGTTAAACACTAAAGTTTTTACCTACAAATTTTTACAACAAATTAAGTCAATCATTTACAAGTTATCTATTTTTATAAGTTCTAAATTGTATAATGTACTTATCATTTAAGATGCAGCTAAAAATGAGTGCCCAAGTTCCATTAAACGATTATAGCTGATTTTTATTTTTAGGATTATAATAAATATCAGGATAACACCAATTAAAACCAAACAAATTTAAGGTTTTATTCCAGCTATGATATCACAATGTTATTGAGTTTGTACAGAAAATGACTTCAACATGGGTCATTCATTAACAGAAGAAAAAAAAGATATACAAAGCAAAAAATGAAAAAAAAATAATTAAAAGGGAATATTAGATTGCCATAGTTCTATACTAGAACTTGACTCCTAAAAGTGTTAGCAGAAGATACTGTCTAGTATGAAAGCTGCTTTGGTGTCACTGGGCTCGTTTCTTGTCAGATTCCATCGGGAAGAGAAACATTAGCAATCTGCAGATAGCTGGGTAGAGAAAGCAGGGGATGATGAAGCTTTATCACCTGGGAAATGATGAAAGAAATTGGGACGTGTACTCGAGAGAAGGAGACTTAGAGACAGTTTGTATGTCCTCAGCTGTTTCAAAGAACTGCCATGTGGAAGGTAGATTAGAATGGATATGCGTTGCTCTAAAGAATACCCCTGAACCAAGACTAGCTGTCAGAAAGAAAGGCATTTCAGCTCAGCATGATAAAGAGATTTCTGACCACTCGAATTATGTGATGTTAGTGAGTACTTCATTGTAAAACATATGCTGCTCTGGAAAAAGTGGACTAGATGTGATATCCAGGGTCATTTCTAACACAAAGACTCTTTGATTTTGTGAATGAAAATAGATTGGAAATGCCCATGTCAAGTTTCAGTAAGAAGTTTTGCACAGAATTTTAAGGTAATCTGGAAGGCTTATATTATTGTGTTCTATCTCTATATCTGTCTTATATCATCAAATATCACCATAGGTACTTAGGTATCTATATATCTGTCTGTGTATCCATCACACTATTAGAAGCTGCATAATTTAAGCTGTTTTAGAAAATATTGGCATCATGTTCTAATAAATCTATATTTTTTAAATAAAAAATATTTAGGAATTCATTTTTAAATTGATCACATTTTTACCTTCATAAATAGCAATTTCATATAGATTTGTCAGATATGTTGAAAATGACAGTAGCGTGTGTTAAGTGCTACAAGAAAAATATGTAGAGGTGCTAGACTAAACCACGACCAGGTTTATAAAGAATTGCGTCAAAGAAAACTAACATTTAAAAATGGTAAACTTGAAAAATAAAATGTGACTATATAAAAAAATCTCATATGCAGAACATTCTTGATACATTTGATTGACAAACTTCTCAAAGATTTTTTGTGTGTGTGATTAAATACACTAAGGCCCCCATCTGCCCACCTTTGAAGTGCACGGGTAAGACTTCAGGAAGGTGTAGCATGAAAGCTTTCCCAGCTTCCTAAGAGCTTTGAGAGGTTAGACTTTGTCCAACAATATTTTATACCTTGGTGGTATAGAAAATTAGGAGCCTGTATAAAAAACTTTCACCCAAAATATTTTGGAAAAATTTTCTTTTATTTTGTACACCCTAATCCTTAATAAACTAAAAAAAGAGTAAGAAAAAAGCCGTGTGGCACTTAAATTATTTCAGATATTGACTAATGATGTCAAAAGTGGTTCACTGGTAAAACTCTTCTGAATAATCATTATATGATATGTTTCATTTATTAAAAATTCTGATCTGAGAGTCTGAGAGATACTGTTTACCTTCATTACATTAAACACAACAATCTTTTTAAAAATATAGTTTTCCAGTCACCATTTATTCTGAAAAAGAAAAGTGAAGATAAATGAATCTAATGGAGCAAAGCAGATCATAAGAGAAAAAAAAAAACAAACAAAAAGGAGGGGGAGATAAAATGGCTATAGAGGAGTAGGAAAATTTAAATTTAAATCAAAGACCTGAAGTAGAATTCATGATCTCTCCTTCAAAAATCACTGACATGAGCAAAGCACTGCTTGGCAGTCTAAATGGACAAGGTTTAAAATGACTGACTTCAGAAACACAGCTATCGGAGCATTCAAAAATAAGAAAAGGATGTTTCAAGGAAAAATTAGAAAATGGGCTGAAAGTTTTCTTAAAACCTAGCCAATTGCTTGTTCTTTAAGACCAAGCATATTTTAAGCCTCTGCCCTTACAGAACAAGACATTAATGCACCTCTTAGTGGAAGAGAAGGAAGAAGCTGAAAAATGTATAGTTCTTCACACCTGAAGGACCTGGAATGGAGCAGAAAATGTAGTGGATTTGGTTAGGACCCCTCAATGTGGAGTTTTTTCAAAGGCTAATAGTTGAATGACTCTGGAATATATTGATCCCAAGTGCTGGATTCCTTAGTAGGGAAATACAGAACTTCTGCAAAGCCAGGGTATGTATTTGAATATATACAGAGGGATTTGATATTTCAAATATAACATTAATGCAGGCATCATATGAAAACTTAGAAAATATGGGGATATTATTGCTCATAATTAGCACTCATTGTCTCGCTAATGAATTACACACCATCTCTGAGGGACATATAAGATTTTTAGAAACATAAACTTGACCAAATGACTCAGGATTATGTCTTTTTCTCAGTTTTTTTCTCTGGACTATTCCATCCCTGTCCTCATCTTTCTACATGGGTATCTTAAAGATAACTTAAATATTTCCAAACCAAAACTTACTCCCTCGTCCCTGGGGTGGAGTGAATGATTTTTCTCAATTCTTAAACCTTGAAGTAACACAATGAGGAAGGGGCAACTACTCTAATTTTACAAAAAAAAAAAAAAAAGAAAGAAACATGAGGCTAAGAGGAAAAATGTGTACAAAGTCAGTCAACTAAAGTGGGGCAAAATCAATATTTGACCACATGTCTACAGGGTGTTAAACCTGTATCTTTTATCTCATAAAATATGACATGAATGAGATGCTTGGAAAACACGTTCAATCTTGGTTCTATTCAAATGTAGATTGTATATATTTGTTGCCATACATATGTAAATGTTTATTTAATTTTCCTCAGAATACTATAAAATAGGTTTTTCATTTTGTTTACTTTCCCTTGGCTTCTTTAAAATAGAAATATTAAAAATGTATTGCATTGTTCCCAAAAGTAACAGTAACTAAGTGCAAAACTTGAAGTATTTATCAAATCCTTCAAAACAAATTGAAAGATACATGAGATTAATTACATACATTGATGTATATATCAAAATACTGAAGAAACAAAATAAATATGAAAAATAAGGTTAACTCATATTCACACTATGCTAACATAATACATTTTAAAGTCCATATTTTCTTTCAGTTCTTGTCTATAGTAAAACATAATTTTATATAGCTCTATTGATGGCACAGATATAATTCTATATTTGACTTTTTTACTTGATATTATGTCATACCCATGTGAAGATTGTCTTTAAATATTGACTTTCTATATTAAATATAGCTCATTAGCTTGTCACAGAGCTACTCAGAGGCAAGCAATAATTCTGCTTAATTGATGATCAAACAGAAAGGAAATAGAGTTAATTTGGAACATGCAATGCAAAAATTGTGAACTAAGTCACCTCTAAAATAGCTATAGGGTTGGCAAACACGTGTCTCTCTTCTCTCACCACCACCTCCCGCCCGTACGCAGCCTGCCCTGGGCACAGAAGTCCTTGGTCTCCTTCTCAGGTCTGGTAGCTCTCGTGACATACACTCACAGGGGTTGTGGTTACTTCACAAAACCAGGAGAGAAGGCTAGTGAGCTCTTCCAATGAAGTGGCAGTTGTCCCACAGAGTGAAACCTGCTGGTCCTGGTGGCAACTCCAATCAGAAGTTGAATCTCATCAGGGGCAAGGCTGGCTGCTGACTACGGAACAAGCTGGGTTACACAGATTTGCAGCCAGAGTGCAGAAAACAGTCCTTGATGCTGCAGCCATTGATGAGCAGAAATGGGCGCTGGACTGCACCTACTACTCACCTAACCCCTCTGTCTGCCGCCCAGGTACCCTTCTATTGTTAGAACATGCAGAGTTAGGTCAAGCCCTTCTTCATTATATATGGAATTCTTTACTTAGTTGTGTATAAGAAACACGCGAAATATTTCTCAAGAGTCCCAGATGAGAAACCATTTCAGCAAATCATCGATTTTAGTGTCATCAGAAGAAACTTATTTGCTGATTATGTTGTTTCCTTTCTCCCTTCCTCCCTTTCTTTCTTCCTTTCTTCTTTTTTTTATTCTCTTCTCCGTCTTATTCTAATTGCAGTGGTAGCTCACTCTCCCAAAGTCATCATGTACATTTAATCAGATTATTCAAGCCGGGCTCGGTGGCTCAGCCTGTCATCCCGCGCCTTGGGAGGCCGCGGTGAGTGGATCGCCTGATCCCGCGGGTTCGAGACCCGCCTGGGCAGGCGAAACCTCATCTCCGCGATAAATCAAAAAATCAGCCGGGCGTGGTAGCGCATGCCTGTAATTCCGGCCACTCGGAAGGCGGAGGCGGAAGGATCGCCGGAGCCCAGCGGGTCGAGGCTGCGGTGGCCGGGAGCGGCCCCTGCACTCCGGTCTGGGCGACACAGTGAGACTCCAACTCAAAAAAAAAAAAAAAAATCAGATTATTCATTTCACAAGATTCATGGCCCAGGTGGAAATCTAGGCCTGAAATCCTACCAAACTATGTAGCCAGTGTGAGGTATAGCTTCCCGGACGGGCACCTTGTCCTGACATCAGAAAGACTCAACAGAGCTGGTGGCATCCCGGCCCTTTGTCCTCCCACCCCAAAGCTATCCTTATCCAGCATCTTAGAGAGGAGCCAGCCACCTCCCATGGGTCAGTCAAACCGCAGAATCAATACACCCAGGTATTATGCAGTAGCTACTATTCTATCAGAAAGTTTGAACAAATGGGAAAAACATGTTATCTATATGAAGTCAAGAAATATTTATTTGAATTGGACACAAATAAGCCAATTGATCTATTGCTATGCTTGAATTTTTTTTTTTACTAAATGGCATTTTTTTCTAGATTTTTAAATTTTAAAAATGTCCCTTTTTAACTTTCATGGCACTTTTCTGTGTCCCTGGTATGCTGCTGCTGTTATTACTTTTTGTTTTGCTTTTTAGTCATTTGTAGTGCCCCCTTCTAGATCTTATATTTATTCATGAAAAGGTATGTCTAATTTGTCTTTGTATCCATCACCCGTAAGATGTGTGTCAATAAAAATACTTAGAGCAGCACTTATTTATAGTAAATATATATTTCTGATAAACTGAGATGTATCAATGTAATTATAAATCTGGGAAAAATAAAGAATGCTAGAAAGCCATAACATAACATCCTCAAACATTAAAAATTAAAGCACATTAGCCTATTTAAGGCTGTTGGCATTTTTTTTATATTTATAGAATAAAATATGCATATGTGAATCTGATTTTGTGTATCTCAATTATCATCAAAATATGTCTATTTTCAAATAACTTCAGAATGGAAGATCTGTCTTGAGACTATGTAACTTTGCACATAATGCAAAAAACACAAACAGACACATACAAACACATATCTACGAACATTGTACACAAAGCTATTTTTATAGAATAGTTTGACTACAAAATAGAAACTTTTGACTATGTTTACATGATAGAAGTTGTATCAGGAAAAGCATCTATAATTTAATAAAAATAAAAGTAACTCTGTGGAAACAATTTTTATACTATAAGAAACATTAAAATATCTGTCAAATAAATTTACCAGAGTTATGGGTCTTAAATCCTACCTCATTATTTGACTGGAAACCCAACCCCTCCCTATGCTCTGACAGCTCTTTCATATTTTTAGTTAAAATTATACATATTTTTATAGTCATCAAAGTAGTCTGGAAGTATAGATTAACTTTAGAAAAGGAGTTAGTATTGGTGATATTAAGTTATTACTTTCGCCAGCTTCCAAGATATTTAGGAAACAGGGATATTCAGTAGTGGTATGACTCTTATCTAAGGGGTTAAGTTGATTTAGAAGTTGAATTTCTGTGAAAGAAATGCCTTCCTTTGCTTTTAGTGAAGACAATTATGAATTTGTATAAGGTTAAAAATGATGCTAGAATTATCATTTGTTTCTGAGTAAATGGTTTCATAATTATAATCAGGAAAAATTTGAATAAATCATAATACTAGAACTTACAGTGTTTCAGATTGACTAGACTGATATCTCCATTTATATATTTTCATAACTTTACAAAATATGAATGCTATGAAAATTTTGGAGTAACTAAAGCTAGCTACATTCTAAAAATTCACTCTTCAGTAAGTGTTTGCAAACAAAATTATTGTAAACCATCCAGAAATCACTTATTCTGAACTTGGATGCACAATTCATAATTTTTTGTTTTCCAGAAAATTTTAGATTGAAGGTTTAAATTCTTTTACTTTGCCTGATCACGTATTTCAAGTGTAGACTGCTTTATATCTTCTATTAATTTACATTTCACTATGGATATGCTACATTATTGTATATATCTATAGAAGAATTATCTGAATCTGTCTTTCTTATAGAAAGTTTTGTACGCATTCCAAAACAAAAAACTGCAAATTTTAAATATGACCTTTATGTCCTGGAATCATAGTACTCTAATCTAAAAGAAACTCAAATGGTGGGGGGTGGGGGGAGAGAAAAATGTCATCAGACATCTACTCCCTTGATCCTTAAGTTTTTCTGCAACATCCCAAGTCATCACGTTTCTCAACATAAATAATTCTATAGTATTCTTGTTATATTGCTATAAGAAACTGTTGCTTATACTAAGACACAAATTTCATTACTATGACTTCCATCTGTTGTTTTTTTTTTGTTGTTCTTTTTTAAAATTTCATCAATTTTTTAAATCGTTATTTTAAAATCGTAGAGTACAATTCAGGGCTAGCTATACAATTATTCATTGTGCAGGTACCTTTGTTGATGAGGTGTGTCCCCCTTCCCTAGGCAGATATTGACTACTGTCACTCCCACCTCCCTGCCCCCTCCCCACTGCATTTTTCCACTACTGTCAATCCTTTTCTTATAGTATTACAGTAGTTGTTCAAGGTCCACTTATGCGTGAGAACATGTTATATTCAAATCTTCTTTGCTGTGAAAGATTGCTCAGTATTATAAACTCTAATTCCATCCAGGTTGCTGCAAATTTCATGATTTTGTTCTTCTTTATGGCTGCGTTTTGTTTCCAAAGAGGACGACACTGTGCTGTTGACAATAAGGTATGTGTATTATTTCAGGAATTTGGTCGAGATGTGGAGTTTGTTGTGGGTCAAAATACCTTGCTTCAGTTTTTGAACAAATGCATGTGAACCGATGAATGGGGAAAAGAAGACCCTATTTCTTTATATTTTTGAATTATCGGTAATAAATAATCATGCTGTTTATTTAATGAAAATAATTAGCTACATTACTAAAAAAGTAAATTGCACAAAAGGATCGCTGCTATTCATCTATCTTCCTAAAACAGATTAGAGCACTCTCCTGAAAAAGTGCTTTTTAATTTTTTTTATTTTATTTTAAAGATGTGGGGTACAATTCAGGGTTAGGTCTACAAATGTTCATGATGTAGGTACCTTTGTTGATGAGGTGAGCCCCTCACCTACCCCTGGCAGTTTCCTGCTACTGCCCATTCCACCTCCCCCTCCCCACCCGCCACGGCAGTTTCCATGGACTTTGCAACAACTTGGATGGATTTAGAGTCCATCATACTCAGTGATCTCTCACAGAAACCTGAGTACCCCATGTTTGCACTCCTAAGCAGACCTTGAACAATTATCATAACACTATAAGACAGGGATTGCAGTAGGGAAAAAGTTCTTGAAGTGTGACTTGTTCAAACTTGAAGGCTTAGAACATATGGACAGCACTGTTGCCACCATGGAGCTACTCCTGATTTTATCTGAAAAACTCTGCTGAGGCAAAGTTTTCTAATGTAGATTCAAGCAAGGCTCGATATCTAAGCCTACCGACTTCTAATGGAGAAACTTCGACTTGTAAACTACCTTCTGGCATTTTCCTGACTCCTTTTATCACTTTCAGCATCTCTTCTGGACAAGTTATCTGGTCCCAGGATCCCTCAGACCCATTTACCACTGATTAGCCATGCTCTACCTCAATCCAGATGTTCTTTTTTTGTTGTTTTGTTTTGTTTTGTTTTTTTTGAGTTGGAGTCTCACTCCGTCGCCCAGACTGGAGGGCAGTGGCCGCTCCCGGCCCCCGCAGCCTCGACCCGCTGGGCCCCGGCGATCCTCCCGCCTCAGCCTTCCAAGTAGCTGGAATTACAGGCGCGCGCTACCACGCCCGGATAATTTTTTTGATTTATTGTAGAGATGAGGTCTCGCTTGCCCAGGCAGGTCTCGAACCCGCGGGCTCAGGCGATCCACCCACCTCAGCCTCCCAAGGCGCGGGATGACAGGCTGAGCCACCGAGCCCGGCTCAGATGTTCTTAAGTTTCTTGATTTTTTTTTTTAGTTGATAGCATGTGTGTGTATACATAGTATACATAAAATATATATTATGATATTACAGTAATATTATGTTTGTAAGAGCTATGGTTTCAAATTATTACCTTTAGCTCTAGAAGACTCACTAGCGTACACAGCACTGAAATGCATTTCTCCCGTGTAATGTGACCCAAAGTAGGCTCTACGCATTCATTCACATAGACAACAAATGTATACATGCACTTCACAGTCATCTGTGCAAATATATACTGAACACCCCATGCCGTGGTCTCTGCAGGTTCAGTAAAGCAAGTTAACAAAACAGGCCACAAGAATTCTTGCTATCACAAAGCTTATATTCTAGTGGATGAGTCCAACCAATACACAAAACGAATAAATAAATTACGTGGTTTTTTTTGAAGGTGGTAAGTGTAAAGAAAAGTGAACAGGATAGAGAGGGCTGGCAACGGGGTGGTGATCTCAAAGACCATCTAAGAATATGACGTTAGAGCCGTGACCTGAACAAGGGGAGGCCTTCCCAGTGGAATTTAGAACATAGACTCATGAGAAACTCAAACCTTTCAATACTCCATCGTCACTCTGCACACTCATTTTTCTGGCAGTCGGGACATTTATCTGGCAGAGATGTGGGTAGATTGGCTACTGTTCTCCCCCACCACCCTTAAGTGAACTGCTGTTCAGCTCTCTGGCTTAATGACAGATTTTTTTTTCCTTTAGTTTTGATCCAGTTTCTTGGCAAGCTGCATATAATCTGACTCAGTCCTTATGTTCCCATTGCCAAGGTACTCACAACATGTTTGGGCATATGGTCTTGTTTTTATGATCTTTTAACCTTTATTTATTATAAATACACCATGGTGTAATGGATCATTTGGGGGAATTGAACACTTAGAATGGCAGCAGGACTCATTGAGGCCATCTGGAGACTGTAGGATGGAGAAGTTTGCTTCCTGGTGAAACAAACTTTGCAAGGGAGTTAAATAATATTAACTGGACAACTTGCAATAATCCCACTTAACAACAGAATATGTTTGCATGTAAGATAGATGGGTGGGTGGAGGAATAGATAGCTGGAAATGTGTGTGGTAAACCAAGGATACAGCTCTCTTCTGGAAGCTGGTATTCCATGATAATCCATCAACTTCTACCCTGGGTCTCAGATTTTAGAAAGAGGATATTCTAATGTGAGCAACAATTTTCTCATTTTCTTTTTCATTTTCATTTTCTTTAGGTTTTAAACCTAAGCAAAGTGTTGCCAGAGCCTATATGTATACATAATTAGAATGGAATGGTAGAAGGTTAAAAGTGTAGAAGAATATTTTTAATTGTATTGCTAATTGAAGTTTTTTAAAAAGGCTTACTTTATATGCTTTGAAGGTGAGCTGTCTCCCAGCTGTAATTATGAGTGTTTGTTTTAAACGCCATAAAGCATCTTAAACCAAAATGTATTTTAGCCTATGTGATCGATGTATTTTCTCTTCCCTAGCACTTATTTTTCACTTTTCAATAATTGATATGTAGGGAAAAAACAGTCTATCTCTACCTATCCATCTAACCACTTGAATGACTTAAAAAAACCAAAACAAACAAACAAAAGCCAGACAGCACAAATCTTGACAAAGATTTTAGATGCTAAAACTCTCATTCATTATTAATGGGAGTGTGAAAAGGGTCCAACAACTTTAGAAAAAGTTTCTACATTTTTTTTATAAAACTAAATATACACCCACCCTGTGACCTAGCAATTCTACTTCTGGGTATTTACCCAAGACAAATAAAATATGTGCACACAAAAAAATATGCACAAGAATAACCACAGGTCTTTTCTTTTTCAAACTCTGGTGTGTCCTCGTGGCTCTTTGAGCTATGGCCGCCATGTTTCCCAGCCTTGACTCCCTCGTCTATCTTGGGGAGGTGAAATCTCCACCCCACACCCCCCTCACTAACTTTCTTTCTAAATAAACTGTATTTTCTAATCTAAAAAAAAAGAAGAACCACAGCAAGCTTATTCATAGTAGCCTGAAACTAGAAAAAGTCTTGGTGTTTATCAAAGGTGAATAGATAAACAAATTGAGATATACTTACACAAATGACTAATACTCCAACTAAGAAGGAACAAACTACTGAGTGTGCAACAGCATGGATGAATCTTAGAAACATCATGCTGCATGCAAGAAACCTTAGTCAAAATAGCACATATAGAATAGTTCTTGTATGGTAAGTTCTCAAACAGGCAAACGTCATTTATGATGGAAAAAATAATCAGACCAGTGATAATCTGTGAGGATGGGGTAGGTGATGATTGAGAATATCTATAAGACAACTTTCTGGAGTGATACCCAATGGCTTTTAAAGGATCAAAAAGCCAAAACTAATCTTTTTTAGTAACTAAAATATTGACTATTGTATAAGAAGTAAAATTCTTTTTCTCTCCAGAAAGAGTCTTTTTCTGGCAGCCAATAGTGGTAAAGGATGTCTTTAAATTGTTGTCTCTAATTCCCTCTTTTGTGCATTTCAACTCCTTTATCCAATGGCTTAGCCCAATCTCTTGGAAATTTGAAGTGGCAAAGGGGTGGAGAGGTGAAATCTAGGAAAGATATTGGACAGGTAATGCCACGAGCTGGTGCTGATTCCAGTGCCTGATATGTATTTAGTGTTGAACATTTATCTATAGAAATGTGGAGTATTCTTTAGAAACCTACCTTCTATCCCCATTTCCCGTTGCTTGAGGTCTGTCACCTACAATTCCTTTAACGAAGATAAAAATATGTATACCAAGTGGTCCCTTGCAATTCTTCCGTGACCCCCCTCCCCCACAAGTGTGTCTGACCACTGGTCTCTTCTAGCTGAGCTCACCTCAATACTCTTGCAAGTTTCTTTGACAGACTGTAAGACAACCCCAAACAGCCTTGCTGTTAAAAATGATCTCATGAAGATGGTCCACATGGTTTATGGACAATATGTGACAGAGGTCCATTTTAGTGATAATAAAATTAGTTCCTACTCAGATACCTATGTTCGTCTAGCTTCCAACACGCTTGTTTTTCTCAGATGAAAGTCAGACATAGTCCAGGCCAAGCTATGGGCCCTGGGAACACATATCGAGTCCTCCTAGTAGTTTTTTCACCCTCACTCATGATTCTTGAGGTGAAGGGAAAACATTCGTTACCTTTCCAGGATGGGCTAGGGAATACTCACAGCACATTTCTGTCTCTCTCTGACGAAATCCTCTCTCTGGTCTCTAGTTTTTCTCTTGGTCTCACTAACAGCCTTGCAAGACTGATAATATATGCTTAGCTCATGGTGACTAAGGTAGTTTGAAAATCTGGCATAAATGAACTAGCATTTCACACTGAAACGTGCAATACTTATTATCTTAAGTTCTCTCTTGAAACTAAGCAGAAAGAGTCCCATTTTAACTTTCGGTTTTACAAGTAATTATTGAACTTTATTGGGTACTAATACAGACGAAACCACGTACCATCCTAAGTGTTTGGCATACATTATCTCACTTATCAGTCACAAAACGATGAGGCAGGAATTATTGGCTTTGTTTTGCAGATAGAAACACTAATGCTTAGAGAATTTGAACAACTTTTCCTGCCAAGCTTGTGCAGGGTCTGAGGGATGGAGCCGATACTCAAATTCAAGCTTGCCTAACTCAAAAGAAATTTAGCTGTGGTTCACAATTCCTCCTTCTATGCCTATTTCTTATTTTCCTTTCATTTAAAAATCCTTTCTCCTTTAATTTGTAGTGTTTTATGATAACATATATGAAACACTTAAGCATCAGTATTTTCAAAAATAAACTATGGTACAATTAATTAAACACACAAACATAATCATTCCTAATTTGGTTCTAATTTGCCTACTCAATATTTCTCTTCATGATGGGTTCCCCAAATTGTATGCAGTAATCCAAGTACTCTGATAAAATACTCTATACATCAAGTTTGAAAATGTGGAAGTCAATGTTACTGAGGCTATCGCCTGAGTAGAAAATGCCAAAAAATTACAACTGTCTCTTTTGTTCTCCTGCCAGGTAGACTAGACATCTGCCAAGTAACCTCAGATCTCCAATGAAGCATCAGTCGAATTTGAAAACGTAGCATTAAATTTCCACTGTGGCTAGAACCTGATTAGAATAGACCAAGGGATTATAGCCTTTCCTTTTACTCTTCTGCCAAAATAGACTTTGCTCCTGCCTGGGAAATTGAAATATAAAGCCGATGACATCAACAAGACAAATGCCATTAATAGAGAGAGAGAGAGAGAGAGAGATGTGCTATGTACCACACAAATTGAGACACGAAATGCCCAGCATTCAATGAAACTGGGAAGCTCAGAATTCTTCAAGGTGTCAGATTGGTGCGTGATAGCTGTGTGAATATCAGAATGTGAATAGATCCGAGGAATTTGCAGAGGAGCTTAGTGTGTCACCAGAGCCTGCTTGCTGAAAAGTTGTGGAGTGACCTCAAGGCATTGAAAAGGCAGTCTGCAAAGAAACGTTATCTATTTAGGGTGCCTACTGTCGTTAAAACATTTCATTCTTTAAGTCAGTTGTCTTGTGCACAGACAAGTACTTAGAGCATATCCACGCAACCAGAATGGTTTCTTCTGTGCCTTTTCTCCTCTGTCATCTATGTATCTCTTTGACTTAGCGCTGATAATTTACACAATGGCAAAAATAACTTGTGTAGGAAGACAGAAGTGTGATCCTGATAAGTCAGATACCTCACATTTTGTTTTCTTTTATTTCCTTTAACTCATCTCACGTTGCTTGGGAGCACCTCTTTCTAAAGTTGGGATGAAAAAAAAACAAAAAGGAAATTACACTTGCTAAATAAGTCAGTCTTCTCTACTGTCTACACTTTCTGTGGGAGTGGACGTTCACAGAACGGCCTCACAGAGAGTTGTCTTCCCAGTGGAGAGGTGTCACCTTTCCTTCTTACTTTCTAGGACTGGGGGCAGGTGGGAGCTTGTAAATCCATGTGGTGAGAGGAGAAAGGCTCCGGTCTTGGTACTGTCCTTACAATCGAGTGTCTTGTCCCACCCATCAGCAAAATTTCTGTTCTTACTTGCCATAGGCCAACACCTGGTACAGCTCAGGGTGTGTTCTTTTTTTGTTTAATTTTGTTTCGTTTGTAAGCTGGATTTATTGAGAGGACAGAAAAGCTCCCACAATGGGAGGGGACCTGAAGGGGTTGCCCAGGGTGCGTTCTTGACCATCAGTGCACTGAGGTGCCTTTCTCGCCAAACAGGTGAGCCACCACAGGCTGTCTCCTATACCCCAGACCCCCAAAATCTTGGCAGTGAATCTCCCAGAGTTCCTGTCTTCTGTGCCATCACCAGCCACCTGCCTCCTACCCCAGACCTTCAGTAAGCTAAAGGATTCTCCATAAGCCCTGATAGACCAGCGAAATAGAAGGGCCCAATCTAATATTTCTCTCTAGCAGGGCTTTTGTTTCTATTTCCAACTTTTTCAATAATATGGGGAAAGGACACAAAGGTACCTTATGAATCTTTGCTCTGATCACCTGAAAATTCTACTTGTTTTCTTGGTCTCTCTTTCAAAGTGATTAAAAAGTACTTCATTTACATTTACATTCTAACAAAAATTGTTAGCAGAATATAAAATCTTTGCAAAAGAGAATGACTCAGGGAATTCTGAGTACCTTACCCTTGTTCCAATTAGTTTTACGCTTGGCCAAACCATTATTTGGGAAAGCTGAGAGTGACGAATGGTCATTTTGTTCTGGACTATGTGTGTGTTTTATTGTACCTAGCAGTTATACTGTATTTTATAATTTCAAAACTGCTGGGGTGCAAACCATCCAATTGCTATAGTCTCCAGAATATACCCAGAAAAGATGGAATGATGCTCAAATTTAACCTGGTATAGTTAAGGCTAAGTCAAAAGGGCAGGACCTCACTCAGACTCACTATCTGTCACTCTGTGGGAACAATTGGGAATTGCCAGTGCAAATTACATGTGCAACTGTCGCTGAAGAATGTGGGTAATTTCTCTGTTGTGCATTTTGATTTTGTCGATTTCTTTTTCTGGCCTTTGGATAAATATACCTTGTTTGATTACCCACACCCTATCTGTGTTTAGTCTCACCATCAGTCTGAATCTGTTATTAGATTTGTCAATACAGTGGTTGAAGTATTCTTGTTTATAAGAAACTCTTCAAAGTTAAATGTTTACCCCATGTGAAGGCGGCACCTTAGGTAACTGGTTGATTGATGGATATGTGTATTTTGTTCTGTTTGACATCATGACATTCTGTCGATCCACAAGATGGTCTGAGTTTATATGCTAGATAATTGATACTATTTTTTTAGCAATAGTAGTACACTCTAAGACATCGATCAAATGGAATTACCTCCCTTTGATTAAGACTTTCTTACCGACATTCAATCAACTGGGCTCTCTCTCACTTGACAATTATATACATTTTTAAAAAACCCCCAAAATATTATATACATTCAGCATAGTATATGCTTATTTAATATAGTTTGCATATTCATGTATATACACAAGCATGAGTAGATAAATAACATACTATTTAAAGTATATGAGTGAATCCCAAAGTACAGTGATACTCTGCCAATCATCATTCTATTTTGTAATAGTCTTTGGGCAGATTTTCAATGTAGCTAATCATCAATTAGAGTTCCAGGGGTCCTGGTTTAGATTCAAACAAGCCCAACATTTTTAAAGAAATTCTTGAAGGCCAGATGAAAATGGAGATTGCTATAAGAGTTTAGTATATTTCAGAGATTTCTGAAAGTTAACTTAAGACAACTTAAATGCATACAAACTCTTCTATGACCCTGTAATAGAAAGAATTTTACAAGGGGAGGGAGATTCCTCTCTCTTCCTCAAACCCCATATTTAAGGCATAAGCAAAATTGCCCAGGACAACCTGCAACATATTCCACAACACAACGGCTTTTTACCTTTTTCTCCGGAGTCTAAGCCACTGTCTGCGCTCTCCTGAACTATGACAATCACCTCCTAACTGGCCTCTCCGCTTCCACCTTTGTCTCCCTGGAGTAGTCATCTCAGAGTAGCAAAGGTGATTCTATAAAAGGATAAATCTGATTGTAAGAGTTCCCAGTTCGAAACTCTGCCATGGTTGTAATTCACACAAAATAACATACTCAATTCTTAGCGTAGCTCACAGGACCCTTAAGATCAATGGTTCCTGGCTACCTTTGTATTCTCTCTTTCTACCTGTCTCCTTTGTTAAATAAACTACAGACACACAAGCCTCCTTGCTGTTCTTAAATACATCTAGCTCAGAGCCTTTAAGTCGTTATTATCTCTGTCTAGAAAGATCTCAACTCCTGGTAATCTTATGGCTTGCTCTCTCATTATATTTAAATCTGTGATTAAATTTCATCTCCTCGGATCAGCCTTTCTCACTATGTTAACTCATAACTAGCACAATTTCCCCTTCCCATCTATCTTAACACGGTTTATTTTTCTTCATTGTAGTCATCAGTACATATATTATATGTTTACCATATGTCTTGCCCAACATTACAAAGGCTTCATGAGGTTAACAATTTATTTTTTCAATAGCACATTCTCGGCCTATAGAAAATATGCTATTGATACTAAGCACTGAATAAATACATGTTGAAATAATTAATTTATTAAAGCATAGCAAAAAGGACCTTGTACTCTAAGAAATTCCTCTGCAACCAGTGTACATGAGATCCCCCAAAAAGGATAATTCTAATCCACAAGGCCCCCCAGTGCAACTAGAATTTTATTGTGAGCCATGGATACCACCAAACTGTCCTATAATTGCAAAAGATAGAAATATAGAGCCTTTCTCTCTGACATGTACTACAGGGGTCCTCTGGGTGATATGGAGGATGCAATCTGAAAAGAATAGAATGTTTTGACACCCATGCTTGTAATAAATATTAGCCAAACCGTGACAAGTGGTTTTCTCCTCTGACTTGTCTTTAAGGAGGATTGTCAATCTCCCATGTTATGGGCAACTCAGGTGTTTTTTTAGATGGTGACTCATGATATAGGCCTTTAATAGTTCCTTGTCCTGATGGTCCCAAGTACATCTGCCATGTTTTGTATGATTCCAATAGGGACGTGTTTCTTTTTTTACAGTAGATATAATGCTTTAGCTCCAAGAAATTTTTGTGTGGTTTGTAGACTTTCACTTGTTGGAAACAATTGCAAACAAGTATACTTCCAGAATTCTACAAGTCATACATGAGCATGTATTAAACAAATGGTGAGAGCCAGTCTTTACTGAGCATTTACTATGTGATTAGTACTCAACATTTAACCAGGCATGATGCAAACTATAAGTTCCATTTCACAGGTGAGAAAATTGGGGTAGAGAAAGTTTTATTTATAGAGTATGTTCAAGATCACTCAGAAATCTCATTAATCTAAACCCATATTTTTACGCACATGTCAGTGAGATGTTTCATATACACCCTTCTTCAACGTCATCAACAGACACTTTCTGAGCACCCACAATGTGCAGGGCAATGACTTTAATTTTCAAACATTTAGTTGGAAGAAGTCTGTTTGTGGTCCTATCAACCCTCTTAGCATATGTTTACTTTTAATAATAATTCCAAGATAATAAAGATGATTAATATAATGCTGCTTTTTAATATATAAAAAATAAAATCACATTTGATAAATGTTCATAAGAATACAAGGAAGAAAATAGAATTATACTTAGTCATAGTAATAGAATTATTATTAAAGTAAATGAGATTTTTAATTCGGCAGGATTTGATTCAGGAAATAATTAGGTTCTTTATTTGGTATTAAATTGAGCTTCTATTTTTAAAGACTATCTTTCCTCAACCTTCCGAAGAATGAAAAGGTTGTACTTAAATCAGTAAAAAACACATGTGGATAACACTATGCTTCATAATTGTCAAGTACAGAAAAGGATACTGGCAATCACTAATCATCTATTTTGTGTTAGGCTTTTAATTTAATTTTGTTTAGTGTAATTTAATGTGATTTAAAACCCCAGCCAGGTAAATTTTAATAATCTTATTGATAGGTGGCCAGTAAACTCAGAGAGCTTAAGGAATTTGACAAAGGATACTTAACTGGTCTAGGATGAAGTGGCGTTTGAAATCACAACTATGTCACTTCAAACTCTGCCCTCATATTACCATCACTGTGTTGCTTCTCAAACCTTACTTACCTTTTAAAAAATGTTCAGCTTCCAACCCCTTCATATGCTATGTAGTCACCAGCATATCTGGGTCAGACAGATGTTAGAAATTGAAATGGTAACATGATAAGCTCTTACCTTAGGACTTTTTCTTCACAAGTAATAGTAAATAGCAGTATTATACACTCGAACCTACAGAACTCCTTTGCAAACTTGAACACACACACACACACACACACACACACACACACACACACACACGTCCATCCACTAATGTTTCTTGCCAACACAAATAACTGACACAGCCTTGGGAATCACAGCAGAAAGAAGGATCTCCCAGTTGCGTATTAAAACTCAAAAGAGGGCTCTAAAGTATATGCAAAATAACAGAATACAATTTCATCATAATGGGCTTTGGCTCACTTGTATGAAGTCAGTGAGCCCATGTGAAAATAATTTTTCAAGGCAAGTGTTATAATAAAGGCAAGTTAACACCTTCCGTTCTTGTCTGAGAATACCAAACACTTCCAGACTAGGTAAGGAAAAGACAAAATTTCACTTCCCCCCTGCCACCACCCCCATCTGTGATTCACTTCTTTACATACTCAACATTATGACTCTACTCATCTCTCCTTTGAGAAACTTTGAGAGATGAAAACGACCCTAAGCATGAAATAGAATGAAATGACCTTTGCATCTATTGCTCTGCTTTGTCACTACCAATATATTTCTCTTGATGACACTTGGTGGAATGTCTTAATCCAGTTAGTCATTTTTAAGAATCACCATTCTTAAATTTTTGTGAGTCTTAAGCCAAGATTAGTGTGGGACACCAATAAACTGAAAGAACACTGAAAATCAGAAGACAAAAATTATTTCAAAATTAAATTTAAAACTCAGATGTCAGAACATAGTTTTTTTTATTTTCAGCAAGTGTCAAATTATATATGGCTATAAAAATGTTAAATAGTCAATCTACTAATATGACCTGTTATCATCCTTTGTATGATTAGAAAACTTGATTGCATCTAGAAAACTAAAAATCCTCAGAATTATATATGCAATGATTGAATACATTTCTCCCACTATACAGAAAAAAAGGTAAAGCAAAGTAAATAATAACTAAGTGATCTTTTCAGTCATTTTTTAAAAAGGCAGAAAAAATTCTAAGTGGAAAATCAGTTCCATATTTTAATTAACATTTTCCTTTGAACATTTTCTTTGTAATTTCTGATTCTCCTTTAAGCCAAATGATTCTGTTGCCTCTAAAATTTGATTTTAAAGTAAAAAGTTAAAATACACTCTCTCAATTTAAAAATTTTAAAATTTTAAATTTCAGAGGCAATTCAATTGAAATTATTTTCATTGAAATCAACAAATATTGATGACATGATATGTCCCATTCATACTCTGTTCATAACTGTAAGTGGCAGGGGAAAAAATCAACAAGTTTTTTATGTTCGGGAGCATATTCTCGAATGGTGACATGCATATGTAATCAAAAATATGTGCATAATATAATATAATGTACTTCAAATGCATAGTCTAATAGGTGATATCACTGGCGTTGGGCAGTTACTAAACATTCTATGAGCTACAGGTCATAGAATGTTGTTATTTAACCCAACAGAAGTGTGCTGGAAGTCTGGTCTCAGGGAACAAAGATAAAGGAAATAGCTCATACTTATTGTGTGCTTATTCTGTGTCAGGCTTTGGTCTCAACACTTTACTAAACTAATAACCTTAGTGTCATATGATTCGTGTGCTGAAGGTTTTGCCATCATGTCTATTTTGCAGAAGAGAAGACTGATAAACAGATAGATGAAATAACTTGCCCACTGTCACCCACAAGAACGTCCTTGGAACTGGATTTCAGTCAGGACAGTCTCACTTGATAGCCAGCAGTTACAATTACTTGTCTAAAAAGACTTTCCTGTGCTTTCTGTTTTATCATTGTAGAGACTGACAGGTGTAGACCTCAATTTCCACATCTGTAAGAGCAGAATTAAAATGAACGTACATAGTTGTGAGAATGAAGCAAGCTAGCAAGTGTCATATGCTTAAAAAATAAGACAACAGAATGAGTCACACCCTTCGGGATCCAGGTGCACTGCAGACCACTTGTGGTTACCTCTCCAGAGAGCACAGGAGGTAGACCTTGGCGATGTCCGTGCATGGTGATGTCTGGGTAGTGCCAAGAGCGTATAAGCTATGGGACATTGTTGCCTCCACCTTTTTTTTCTGCATAGTGGGAGAAATACATTCAATCATTGACTATATACTACAGAGGGTTTTCAGTTCCCTAGACGCAATCGAATTGTCTAGTAAATATTCTGTGTGTAAGGATGGATATGGATGTGATTATTTGGGAGCCAGCATGAGAAGCCAAAGAATAAGGGTGTAACCATAGATTAGGTCCTGGGCTCTGTCACGTAGCTGTGGACGTGTGGTCAGATCTTGTCACTTCCCTTACCTTCAGGTCCTTATCTCTTAAAACAGGAAGAATACCCTTTGTCTTAACTTATTTTTGCTGCTATAGCAAAACACTTTAGACTGTGTAATTTATAAGTAACAGAAACGTATTGCTCACAGCTGTGGAGACTGGAAAGTCCACCATCAAGACTCCAACAGATTTGGTGTCTGCTGGGGGCTCTTCCTCATAGGTAGCACATTCTCTGAGTCCTTACATGGTAGAAGGAGTGAAAGAGGCATACAAGCTTCCTCAACCTAGTCATGATGGCAGCACCCTCCTGACATAATCATGTCTCAAAGGTTCCACCTCTTAACGCCATCCCTTGGGGTTTAGGTGTCAACGTTTGAATTATGGAGGGACACCAACACCCAGACCACAGCATTCCGCCTCTGTCTCCCCACACCAAATTTATGTCCTTCTCACATGCAGAATACATCTATTGTACCCCAATAGCCCCCAAAGCCTTAACTTGCTCCAGGATCAACCCAAAAGTCTAAAGTCCAAAGTCTCATCTAAATATCATCTAAATCCCATATGCATGAGACTCAAGGTATGATTCATTTTGAAGCAAATTGCCCTCCAGCTATGAGCCTGTGAAATCAAGCAAGCTATGTGTTTCCTGAATGCAATGGTAGGACAAGCATAAAACAGACATTCTCAATCCTAAAGGCCGAAATAGGAAGGGAGAAAGAAGTGACTGGTACCAAATATGTGCGAAAACTCCCAGGGCAAACAGCATTAAACCATAAGAGAATAAACCTTGATTCTGTGACTCACCTTCCAAAAACAGGCGTCGGACGCCCAAGGCTCCAGGAGGCTCTGCCCTCATGGCTCTGCTGGACACAGCTCATGCTGTGGCTCTCACACACTGGAGTCGCATGTCTGTAGTGCTCTAATGTTCTGGAGTCTCGATGGCAATCTTCCCTCTGTAGCTCTTAGGACATTGCTTATTGGTGACTGTCTGTAGTGGCCCCAACCATGTGGCAATTATCTGCCTAGGCTCTGTAACCCTCCAGGGCATCCTTTGAAATATAGGTGAAGGCAACCATTCCCCACAGCTCGCACACTCCTGGCACTACACAGGCATCATCATACACAGATATCGTCAAGGACTACCTCCCTCGTGCTCCCAGGAAGGTGACCACAGTGGCCTGCAGTGCACCTGGGCCCAGTGGAGTCACACTTGGAGGCATCTCAAGACTATCTTTTGTCACTGTTTTGTCCCCTAGGACTTGTCGTTCTGAGCCTGTGATAAGAGTGGCAGCTCTGATGATCTCCAAAATGCCTTTGGGTCATTATTCCATTGTTCTGAGGAATAGCACCAGGTTTCTGCCCATGCATGCTAATCTTTTTATCAAAAGGTCGCTGGGCCATATCTTTGGTGTCTTCTCCTGAATGTTCCCTTTTCTTCTTTACAACATGGTCAGGCTGAGAATTTTCCAAACGTCTAACTCTTACTTTCCTTCTGATTGAAAATTCCATCTTTAATTCATTTTTCTATGATCTCATTTTATTATAGGCAGTGAAGAGAAGCCATGTTGCACCTTCAACACTTTGCCAATGTTTCTTTCTCAAGACATCTTAATTCATCACTCAGAAATTCAACCTTCCACAAAGCGCTAGGACACAAACAATTACCCCAAGTTCTTTGTTGCTTTATGACAAGGATCACCCTTTCTCCAGTTTCCAATAACATTCTCCTTGTTTTCATCTAAGATCTCATTAAAATGAACTTTACCAACCATGCTCCTATCAACATCCTATTCTTAGATAATCTCTAAGAAGGTTGAGACTTTTTCCCCAGCTCTTCTCTTCGTGTGTGTCCTCACCAGAATTGCCACGAATGCTCCATTCCCTATAAAATTCTTTCAGTCTCCACCCACTACCAGTTTTAAGATACTTTGGTGTAGCAGCCCAAATGGACTAAGATACCCATCACAAATATTTTGTTGCCATTAGACAAGATAAGATTAGCTGCACACCACAGCATCTGGGGTATAATACTATACTCAATAAATATTCTGACCTAACCCTTGATTACACCAGAGATTTAGAAATCTCTTTGTTATTTGCATACGGTTTAAATATACACAACGTAAAATGTATAATTTTAGTCATTTTAACTGTACGATTCAGTGGCATTAAGTCGATTTATAATGTTGTTTATTCATTTCTACTATTTTCAGAACTTTTTCATCATTTCAAGGAGAAATTGTGTCCATTAAACAATATCTGTTCGCTTCCTTTCTTCCCTAGCATCTTGTGAGCTCTACTCTACTTTCTGTCTCTGAACTTGTCTATTCTAGATACCTCATATAAGTGGAATCAAATATACAGTAATTGTCCTTTTGTGATTGCTTATTTCATTTAGCATAATGCTCTCAAGGTTCATCATGTTGTAGGAGATATCTGACTTTCATTTCTATTAAAGACTGAAAAATAGTCCTTTGTATGTGTGTATATATCTCATTTTGTTTATTCATTCATGCAGTGAAAGACATTTGGGTTGTTTCCACCTTTTGGCTATTAAGAGAATTGCTGCTGCAAACATTGGTATACAAGTATCTGTGCTCCCATCTTCAATTTTTCTGGATACATACCTCAGAAGTGCAATTGCTGGATTATATGGTAATTTTATGTTTAAATTTTTGAGAAGCTGCCAGCTGTTTCCTATAATGGCTGTGTCACTCTACCATTTTACGCTTTCACCATCAACACGTGTTCCAATTTCTCTTCCTAGTCAATACTTGTTATTTTCGGTTTTATTGTATTTTATTTTTTATAATAACCACGCTTATGGGCGTGAAGTGGCATCTCATTGTGGGTTTGATTTGCAGTTACCAAATGGTTAAAAATGCTACTGATCATATCCTCATTGAAGAGATATCTATTCAAGTCCTTTGCTCATTCTTGAATTGGGTTATTTTGTTGTTATTGTTGAGTTGGAAATTCTTTATATATTGTGGATAATAATTCCTTATTAGATATATACTTGGCAAATATTTTCTCCCATTCTGTGGGTTATCACTCTTTTTATGATATCCTTTGACACACAATTTTTTAAAAATTTTGTTAAAGTCCAATTTATCAAATTCTTTTTTTATTTCCTGTGGTTTGAGTGTCAAGTCTGAAATATAATTAACAAGCCCAAGGTCGTAAGGATTTCTTCATATGTTTTTCTTCTAAGAATTTTATAGTTTTAGTGCTTACTTAGGTCTTTGATGCATGTTTAGTTAACTTTTGCATACAATTTAAGATAAGGGTCCCACTTTATTCTTTTGCATGTGAATATCTAGTCTTTTCACCATTATTTGTTTGAAAGGACTGTCCTTTCATTGAATAGTCTGGCAATCTTGTCTAGAATAAAGTGACCATATATGGTTTCTTTCCTTGCTCTCTATTCTATTTCATATGTCTACATGTATGTTCTTATGCTAATATCACACTGTTTTGATTACTATAGCTGGGTAGTAGATTTTAAAATAAGAAGTGTGAGATTTCTAATTTAATTCTTTTTTTAAGATTATTTTGTCTATTCAGAATCCCTTGAAATTCCATATGAATTTTCGTATGTGTTTTCCCATTTGTGGAAAAATAAACGACCTAGGATTTTAAGCATTGCACTAACTCTGTAAATTGCTTTGAATAGCATTGTCATTTTAACAATATTGTCTTTCAAACCACAAGCACAGAATATCTTCCAATTCATTTATATCTTTTAAAATTCATTTCAGCAATGTTTTGTAGTTTTGGGTGTATAAGGCTTTTATCTCCCTGGTCAAATTCATCCCGATGTATTTTTTCTTTTGGATTTCAAACTCTTTTACAAAGGGCTTTCACCAGTCAAGTAATCTGTCAATATTTTGTCAAACAAAACTGACACTGAAATAAATTGCTAAGTAGAGGTAATAAATATATTAAATAAATTATTAACAGTCAACTTTTACTAGGTCATGCAGCAAAATATAACCTAAAAGTTACAATGGTCTGGTTTATTTGGTACCGAAATTTATGTCAAATGTGAGTTGAGACTGGAGTACTGGGTTCTGTAGAACTTTAAAGCTATTCCCTACGTCTGATCTCTCTGCGAGCCATCATGGGGGCAGCCCCATAGGAAATGTGATGTTCTTACCACCAGAGGACAGCACCAAGAGGGCAAATAGAAGTGCACAGTATTTTGTAGATATTTTCCTAAGAATTAACCTACTAATTTTGGACAATTTTGTTCACATTTCATGAATCAAAACAAAACCCATGGCCATGTCCAGAGTCAAAAGGGCAAGAAAACACAGTAAGGACAAAAAGCAAACAAGTAATTGTGAACAGGTAGTAAGTTTCAATACAGTTATAAGGAAGGAATGATCTTTCATGGTTGTGATGGTTAGTTTCTTCCAGAATTGTCACTTGCTTTTTTATCTCGGGGCCATCACTAGTCAGTCGTGTTTCCTTTCTCTATGAAACAGAAAAGAAAAATTATCTTTCCCACACATGTCCAAAAACTTAAGTGAGAGAATAATAATAAAATGATTGAAGCAAAGTAGAACAAAAGATCTATCCATTTCCAGTTTATTACACTCGCTAAAAAGAATCAAGTGTTTTTTTGTGTTTTAAAATAACAAATATTAGAAAAAAGCCAGAGATTAAACAGAAAGGCAATAAAACTTGGATACAATTTTATGAATGATACAAATTAGTAAAGAAAAAAAGTTGTGAATTAAGAGTTTAATTAATGTGATAATTATGTTTATTTTTTAATCAGCTGGTTCTAAATAAATTGAATTGCTTGCTTGCAAAGCTCAGAAATATCAATATGTTATATTTTCTTTCTTAAGTATCACATTTTGCAGCAATACTAAGTTCTTATTTTCACTCAAATACTCAGGTGGTTTAGAATTAACATAATATACTAATTTTTCTAACTTACCTAACATATATTTAGTGTATATGTTGTTTAAATATTTTCATTTCAGCCTACCTGGTTGTTAAAGGTAACTCTAGACTTTTGTCTAAAATTTGGTTAAAAGGAATGGATGAAATAATTGAGTAAGGAGATGTGAAAAGAGAAAACAAACTTAGGGGTTTAAAGGCATCAGGTACTAAAGCTAGGAGTATACGGAGTGATCTCGCCAATTCATTCTTCTCACTTCAAAGAGTCTAATAAGCGCCTTCCTAGTAAAAATATTGAGTATTATCTGAACTCTAACCCTGATACTTTGTTTCTAGGTACATGAAACTTGATATGGAATAACTTCAGCTTCTTAAGAGCATAGATTATTTCTGATTCATTTTAGTATTTCCGGTGTCTGACATAGGAACTGACAGATAACAGTCCCTCAATAGAGGCTTACTCGATGAACATAGTATACTAGCCTTGAGACACACTTAATCAAACAGTGCATAATTTATTTGACCTAAAAATGGTGACTTCATGCAAGTGGCAGTGGGAGGACGGTCAGGGAGCTCGTGCAATTTTTCTCCTATACTCCTCTGGTAATGCATTGTGGATGCTTTTCCTTAGGAATTCTTTTCTTTCAGGGTCAGCCTAGGGAGAAGGTGCTACCGACATTTTTAGCAATGGCATCATGAACTTGAGGTTGCCAGAGGACAGCCCTCAGGCCCAGCGTCCCCTCCATCCTGGTGTCCTAGTCATTAAGACACCCCTTTGGAACCTGACTTCAATACAAAGAGGAATTACTGAAAGCCTTAGGATGGTTGCGGGTTTGCTCACTAATGATTATTTTCTTCCTCTGTTTCATAATGCCCTGCCTGGAAAATCTTTCGCGAGCGAGTGGCCGGAATTATAATTCTCCCAAGGAAACGATTTCCACATGTGGTTAATGATTTTGCATCTGCTCTGCTCAAACTTCACACCCCTTCATTCCTGCCCAGCTCATTGGGTTATGGATATTAATCACAATCACAGAACAGGAAATGCTTTATCTTAATGTTTAATAAGTTTACAACTCTTCAGATTGATTCTTGTAGTGTGCATGTTGGTAATCATTACACTTTAATGCCGGAGGCATTTCAGAGAAGGCTGGCAAGGGAAAGTCTCCATTGATGCCGAAGATGAAATAGCAAATATTTATGCAAAAAAGATAAAAATGTCCTTTCTCTGACTTTAAAGAAGATTAATCATTATAATTAAAAATCACCCCTATCAGGGTGTATCACCTAAGACCCAGCTGAGTTCAGCAAATACTGCTCACAGGCCGAATTCAACTGCGTGTCAGTAAATGCTTCTGTGACGTGGCCACAGGGAGTTGGAGTCTCTACATTGACAGAAATGAGGCAGTAATTAGAAGTGAGTGACAAGGTGCTTTTCATCTTTGATGAGGAAAGATTTTTTGTGTCAAAATATCTCACCAGAGGAGTAATTTTCTCTGTGTGAATTTTTTGTCCTGAATGCATTTTGCATGATAATGGAGAGGGGGAAATTGTTTCTGAATGTTGCTTAGTGACAAATAGCAGACTCCCTGCCTTTGCAGATAACAAGTGTCTGAATGCTGTCATATTGTGATATCGACAGATAGGGCTCATCGTAAGCGGGGGATATTTATATTGGAAAAATAATTTGTTTTTGATAGAATAGAATTGAAGATATTAAAGTGTTTTATGGTAGTATGCCTCTAAAGGTTTAAAATTACCTGACAAGATTTAATCACCCAATTCTAAAATACATTTTAAGGATTTAATCACCTGAAATTTTGAGCACAATGAGGAAACAAATAACCAATATAATGCAGTTGCTGTTTTACAGAATCTGTCTTGTCACTCAACTCAGGGTCTGCTGTCAGTTCAGACCACTTTCAAACAATGCATAATTACTCTGGGAAATGGACTGCATTGACTATACTAAATTGGAAAATTCTAAAAAAAACCATTATGAAGTTGAAATGGTTTGAAACATTTTTTTAAAATGAAGCATTCAAAGGAACCTCTGTAATTATAGCTTTGCCTAGCATTAGAGTCTATAAATGTGGAAGGAAAAGTTTCATCCTGAAGTTGGAATTGATGATGTTAAGAGAACATACCGATTTCTTCTGCTGTTTATTTTTGTGTGCGAAGGGAATATTTTGTGGAATGCAAACTAGCGGGTCCTGATCAAATATAACTGCAGGTGGAAAGGATGATGGTGCTTATGAATCTGATGCACATTTTTATCTGCGTAACATAGGTATGGAAAATTGAGTGAGAGCAGCAGTTTCCAAAGAAGCAATACGTAGCATTCTCCAGCTAGCTATAGGAGACAATTTTGCAAGAGAAAGAGGGAGGAGGGAGAGGAGGAGGAGAGAGAGAAACTTGAATGAATACTGAAATTAAAAGAAGAAATGGCATGAATTATGAACACCAATACCCAGCTATGAATATCATAGGCTGCAACCCATTTGAGGTAATTAGAAGGAATATGAGGTTTCACCGAGTCCATTGCCATAACACTGAGACAAAAGTAATAGAATTGACTTACTGTCAAGTACTTTATTAGTACTCTCCCAATGCCTGAAGTTCAATTTTCTGAATCCCTCTATTAAATTAAGGCTGCAGATAGTCTCTGACAGCAGTCTGCAATAGACATGTTGGATCTTATCTTTCAAAATCCAATTCCTCGAGGGATTTCGATGAGGCTACCAAAACTGGAACAAAAAATAAAATCACAATGGTATTCTTTGTCCAAACCAGATGGCCACAAAACTAATTAATTTTGTTTTCCTCCACATTTTGCTCTTCCCATATTCCCTTTAATCAGTTAATTCGGAATAATTGTGAGATCTTAATTTTCATTGGGTCAGTGTAGAATCCCCCTGGGTATACTCCTCAGAACTCTTAGCCTGAAGACAAAACAGCTCTGTATCCGTTTTAGATGCTCACAGATATGTGAACTTTCAAGTTATCTTGAGAACGTAACCGTTATCCTCAAGTCCTAAAACTATCACTTAGACCATAGAAGATCATATACTGATCATCGTTTTTGTATGCTTTAGTAAATTGGTTAATAACTTACCAGTGCTTATATCAGACACGGTGTGTGCTGGGCACTTTGCACATGTAATTCTCACAATGCTACTGCATACCTTCTTTCCTGTTGTGTCGTTCAGAAAATAGGTGCGTCCAGTACAAAGTAACTTGTTCTAGCCCATGGTTACTAACTTCCTTACGTGGGACCAGGGCTGTCACAGCAAAAATTGCACCAGATAAATTTAAACCGACGAGACTTTATTCATGGCTATTACAATAGGGAAGAGAGACTGAACTCGCATCACCGGTAACAAAACACGTGAGGGTTTTAAGCACTGGGGTGAGCTAGTGCAAAAATGCGGGAGGACGGGAGGGAGGAGGTTGATTGACGCGATTGCTGAACATGTTAAGTCAGTTCTGAGTTTGCAAAGGTTTTTGTCTACAATCAGTTCGTGCGTGTTTTGGTTCCCATGGAGGTCAGAATCCTGCCCTCCCAAGGAGACTAAGAGGTAGGAATGCATCCTCCTTGTTGATTGCATTTCAAAGGGATGGTTCCAAGTCCTTCACAAAGACATTTCTGGGTCCTCAAACTGACAAAAGCCTGGGAGAAGAATTAGATATATTTTAAAGTGGTAGATGAATACTTTATAATTGCAAATTTTCTAAATAGAAGCTCTAAGAAAAGAGAGGCCAAAGAGAGGTCAAAGACTTTTAATCAGGAAGAAACCTATCTAACCTTTACCTAAGCTGAGAGTAATTTTAAGTCCATCTTGGTCAGTGTGCGTCTGTCGGACACCAGTGCGGGAGCTCTAAATGCTGGCATTATACTGAATTCTAATTATACTAGTGTCCCAATAACAACTGGGAATATTAACTGTTTGTCTACAGAATGGTGATTTATTTGCTGACAATAGTTCTCTCAAATTGTGGTATAATCGTAAGTTACTCTCAATATTTTAGTTTGCCATGTATATTATGAATATAAACTATCTTAACATGTTGGTACATATTTAGATAAATTATCTCAAAACATATTTGAGAACTTTGAAATCTGCCTATGACAACACGCTTGGTAATGATAGAGAAGAGAAAAACTTCAAGTTTTCCAGAATCCCATAATCCATGCTCTTTTTTGATTACCCAAGTATGTGGGAATTCATTTTTTTGAACAAATATTTATACTCATATCTGCCCGGCACTATGCTAGCTTGCAAAGATGTGTGAGTGAACAAGAGAATCAAGATTGCCTTTGGAACATGCAATTCAGAAAGAAGCAAGGCATTAATCACTAAATATCAATTAATATTTACTAAATAGTAAGTAATATTGATATTATTAAATAGCGTTACATATTAATATGAATTAATAATTAATATTAAGAACTTAATTGCTGATTTTCCAAATCACCAATTATGAGAGTGGGATAGGCAATGAAGAGAAAAATTTAAAATGCTGTGAGGACAGATGACAGGTAAACTAAACTCAAGTACTGCAGAGTTCCCTGAATCAGCCAGGTGGAGAGAGATGGAGAGAGACTCTGAGACAGCGGTTGTGAAGAACTCGAAAAGTTTGCTTAAACAAGCAAAGGCATTTCATGCCTGCAACATGATAAACAAAAAAATGTATTTTTGGTTATTTGGAGGAAATTGAAAGATGTAGCAAAATGAAAAAACCTAGGAGTCAGGAAAACCTAGCTCTGTCACAGAGTAGTTCTGTGGCATCGAGAAGGCATCAAGGCTCCTCTATGCACTAGAATATCTTAAGATTAATTTTCCGAACATCATCATCATCATAGACATTTTTGAAGATCTGCTTTTGGATTGGGAGAGAAATATTCAAGGATCAGTTTTTGGCTACAAACATTCTGGAGCCACTTTTCAATAAACCTAGTCTTACTGAAATTATTCACGTCCCGTGTTTGCTCTGTTTGACTCTAAAGAAATATTGAACACTTCCAAAGAACACACGTACCTTCCGAGGATGAGGACTGGCCACTGTTAATAGAGTCCAGTGTTTGTGCTCTATGATAGAACCCAAATGCCATCAAAAGCACTCCTGTCTTTGACGGTCGTTGTCTTTGTTTAAACTTAGATCACATGCATGAATTGTCATGTCTCATAACTATTCCCTGGATCACATGGTTGGCCTGGAAGTACAGATATGAGAGTGCTAGACTTGTATAATGGCAAGTTACTCTCAATATTTCGTTTGCCGTGGACGTTATGAAGACAAAATATCTTAACACTATTTTGGTAAATATTTAGATAAATTATCTCAAAATGCATTTGAGAACTTTGAAATGTGCCTGTAACAACACGCCTAGGTAATGGTAGAAAAGAGAAAAATTTCAAGTTTCCGAGAATGCCATAGTTCATGCTCCTTTTGGATCCAAGTATGTGGGAATCAGGCACAAGTGAGAGCGAGAGATCCTGTTTCTACCCCATGGTACAGCTGACACACCATTGCTGGTTCACTTGGTCATGGCTAGTTTGTCCGAGACCCTTGGGGGTAAAGCTAAAATGAGTTTCTGAACTTCTGAGAAGACTAGAATTCTATGAAATGTATCTAATGGCAACAGATATGAAAAGGCAGGTGCCTGTGGGTATCTGTTTCTCTCCCCATTATCCTTCAGTGCAGGGGAGAACCGGCCTCCGGGACACACATGAGGCCTGATTTTCAGCACCAACACGGAGGCAGGGCACTGCCCAGATCAAGAACAACCCGCTCTGCTCAGGGCAATTTGCTCCATGGCTTCTGCAGACAGGAGGTGGCCTGACTCATTGGGTCTCTATATTTGCTCATTCGTTTGTATTTTGAGAAAGAACATGCCTGTTTTTTAGACTGCACGTAGATCCTTACCTAGGGAAATTCTTTGTTGATAGCAGTGAGGAAAATTAACTGATAAAGAACAGTGGTGGGAGATATTTTAAAACATAATACGTGTCACTCTGTAGTCAAATTATATCCATTTAAAAATGTGCAGATTTTTAAAGTTATAGCAAAATTATGCACGTACAATTTGAAAATATATGCGTGTATGTGATATATAGATTTGTAATCTAAGATAATTGTGTACATGTGTATGTATGTACATGTGTGTGTGCATATCTCCATTTGTTCCTAAGATTCACCACAACCAATGGATGTTGAGTAAAGCTGGAGAAATATACAAATAGGATGCTGCTATTCAATGATCTTGCACAATTCCAGTAATCTGGGTAAGGAGTCGATGGACTGATTTCTTTTTTTTATCTTTATTTCAGATTCAGGGGTTACACATGCATGTCCAAAATATGGACCTTGTTAGGGTATGGACAGACATGGTGAGGGCTGCGGGGTGGAGAGGGGATGCACACAGCACGTAACCTGGAAATCCAAGTAGATGTAAAGAATTGTGACACACAGAAAGGTTATGAAAGAAAAGTTTATTAAAAGTGAATTAGAGAGAGAGAAAGGAGAATGAAGATTCACCTCCCTAAGGTGGGGGAGGGGGACCAAAGCCAGGAAGCATGGTGACAGCCATGGCTCAAAGAGCACGCGGCCACACCAGAGTCTAGCAGGGCAATGGCCAATACTTGATTTCTTTAAGGAGTTGCAGATAACTAGGCATGAAAATATAACTAATTTAATTTTATGAACTGCTCTAATAGCGTTAAGCACAAATTAGTTTAAAATTTATTCACAGAACTTAAAGATTTTTGTCAGTTGTAATAATTATAATGAGAACTATTATAATAAAAGGCAACACTGAGGACTTACACTATGCTAGTTGAACTATCCAAGATCTTTGCGTGTATTAACTAATTTAATGTTCATTAAAAACTTAAGCTATCAGCCTGTAATCCTGCGCCTTCGGAGGCTGAGGTGAGTGGATTGCCTGAGGCTGCGGGTTCCAGACCTGCCTGGACAACTTGGCGAGACCTCATCTCTACAATAAATTAAAAAATTAGGCGTGGTAGCGCACGCCTGTAGTTCCAGCTATTCGGAAGGCTGAGGCGGAAGGATCGCCGGAGTCCAGCAGGTCGAGGATGCGGTGGCCGGCAGCGTCCACTGCACTCCAGTGTTGGCGACTGGAGTGAGACTCCAACTCAAAAACAAACAAACAAACAAAAAAAACCAAAAAAAACTTAAGCTATTTATTGTCATCCCTATTTCACTGTTGCAAAAACTAAAGCACAGAATTGTAACTTGTCATTGATATGACGACTTGTCTAATACATCCTTAGTCAGTAGGGCAGCAAGGATTCAAAACCAGAAGCACAACTGAAACTTTTTATTTACTACTGCCGTGTGTGTGTGTGTGTGTGTGTGTGTGTGTGTATACGTGTGTGTGTATATATATATATATATACGTGTGTGTATATATATGCCTTATAAATAAACATTACCTTTTCTAGACAAGTTAGAGTTATCAAAAAAGTTAGTTTTATGCACTCTGTATTCCTAATTGCTATATTCTTGTAACTTCAAAATTTCTATCTTCTAATCCAGAAATTTCTCCTAAGATTTCTCAAGGCTCTCTACTTAGACTTCAGCATTGCCATGAATGACCTTATTATTATTTTCCCCTGAATATGATTGTCCTAATTTTCCTATGAGGATTGAAATCATGGATTAAGTTATCTATACTATTTATAATTCTTTTCTCTCTTTTTTATTTTTACTTGAAAGAATCTTAAGCTTACCACAAAATTACAAGTATAATACAAATAACTTTTTTTCTGAACCATCGGTTAATAAGTTGCTGATATAATGCACTGTCGCTTCCAAATACTTTAATGTGCATTTCTTACAAACAAGGACATTCTTATGCTTAACCTCAGAATAACCATAAAAATCCAGAAATTTACACTGATACATTGCTAATTCTAAAATCCCATTCAAACTCTATCGGTAGTCTCACAACACCCTTTATAGCAAAAGCATTCAATTCAGAGGACTGCTGAGTTTTCATGTCTGTAGTTTTCTTCTGGAGTAGATGTTCAGTCATTCCTTGAATTTCATAACCCTGAAGAAATGACTGATACTTGAAAAATTTCAAGACTCCTTGAAGAAATGACTGATTCTATGGCTGGGGAAGACATAAAACAAGATAGACCCAGACTATCTTATGCTAGAAAAAAGGTGCTCGAAAAAGTGAGTGATACTTGTGAATGTATAGACCAGTTATCTTATGAAATGTTCTCCAATGTGTATTTAATGTTTCTCATTATTGCTTTCAAGTTGTGCTTACTTACTTTGAAAGTGACATTCTATTTTTAAAGTATTTTACCCTATCTGATGGCACATCATTTCATTTTGTTCCCTCACTAGTTGTGTTAATTCGTTACTTGTGGGACTTCTCAGTTGTCAGACTTCTTACTGACTTATCGGCCAATAAATATTTTGAGACTATGTTGAGACTGTGAGAATATTTTGTAATTATAAACTTTCAATATACTCTATTCGATTTAATATATGCAAGTTGAACAGAGTCTCTTATTTTAAAGTAATTATAAATTGCCAATGAGGACTTACTTAAGTTGGTTCCTGTGCCCCTTGAGCATGTCCCCTCCCTTTTTTGAGCACCTTTTTTCTAGCATAAGATAGTCTGGGTCCATCTTGTTTTTTGTCTTTCCCAGCCATAGAATCAGTCATTTCTTCAAGGAGTCTTGTTTTCTTTTCAGTGGAAAATAACATTTTGTAATGCAGATCCAGGTGTTAGGCTTGCTTATTGACATGGATATATTCCTGCCCAAGGCCTCTCAATACAAAGAACTGGGAAATGTATCTACATATATACATGCAAACATGGCTATTAATGGCTACTTATTTCTTTGTTTCCTTGTATATCTATTATTAAATATTGTAGTCTGTGAGTTCACATTAATATCTTCAATTTAATCTAATATCATAGGGTTTATTCTGATATTTTCTCTTTCTATATTTGTTACTCCTTTTTTCCAATAGTAATAGACCAGGTTCCCATGAACATTAATGTATCTTTTTTTTAAATTGAATCCCTTGTATGTATCTAATCTTTCGTAACCATCATTGTCTTCTTCCCTGTGTCTTGCCCTCCTCAAACCACTTGGCTCTAACATCCTGCTTGGACCACTTTTACTGCCACATATGTGGATGTTTTCCTAATGCCATCCTAGGCTAACAACGCGCTGTCTGCCTTTTCCTAGGGGTGCTCTCCTAAGACCTAGTGTGCTCTAATACCCTGGATCAGAGAGTACTTCCTTGTGACATTTTTCTTCACCTAGAACAGGACTCTGTTTAATTCAGAATAACTGCCTAAATGTTTACAATGGTTTACAAGCCCCAGTAAGATCCAGCTTTCTTGTTTCTAGCAAGACCGGATTAATTACAACTCCCTACTCACAGCTGTAACCATCTAGGCTTCATTGCTGTCCCCAAAATACATCAGACACTTGCTGACCTCAGGGACTTAGAACTTTTATTCTTTGCACTATGTACTTATTGCTCTTTCTTTTTGGAATAAAATTTCATCAGACAACTGCAAGGATAGCCATCTCAACTTTTTTATATTAGTAGTCAAATGTCACCTTATCTGCAAGGCCTGCTCTGATCAACCTTCTGACACTGAAATCTGTACATAAAGACTCTATTAGTGTTCACCGTATGCCTTTATTGTTCTCTTTTCATAAAAATACTTTCAATGGCATTCATTTTATTCTAACATGCTATGTAATTTATGTGTTTTATGTTAAGTTTTAGAAAATAAAATATACATATTGAAAATTTATTTATAACGATAACCATCTGACCCCTGTTTACGATTGCAGGATAATTTCTCACTAATACATTGCTAAGCTTAATTCCTGGCATTATTGTACAATTTTCTGAACTTAACAATGCCATACTTTTCATGTCTTTTTATTTATTTTTAATTTTTATTATAATGTACTATTATTTTTATTTTTATGTTCATTATGGTAAG
Source organism: Tarsius wallacei (assembly GCA_963574415.1). Lineage (NCBI taxonomy): Eukaryota > Metazoa > Chordata > Mammalia > Primates > Tarsiidae > Tarsius > Tarsius wallacei. The sequence goes on from CAUYQG010134996.1 coordinate 53,571, forward strand.
AACACATAACATGAAATCTACCTTCTTAAGAAATTCTTAACACACAATGTAGTCTTGTTAACTACAGCTACAATGCAGTGCAATAGATCTCTAGGATGTAATCATCCTGCATAACTGAAATTCTCTTCCCATTGAACAGTTGAACAATGAGTCCTCACTTTCCCCTCCCTTCGCTTTCTGGGAACCGCCATTTTCTTCTGACTTTCTATAAATCTAGCTATTTTATATACCTCATATATGTAGGCTCATAGAGTATTTGTCCTTAAGTGGCTTATCTTTCTTAGCATGAGGGCCTCCAGGTGCATCTATGGTATTACATATTGCAGAATTTTTCTCTTTTTTTAAATGCTGAATAATATTTCATTGTATGTATATGCAACGATTCCATTCATCTGTTGAAGAACATTTTGTGGTTTTAATATCATGGCTATTGTGAGTAACACTGTAACTAACATGGTATTTCACATATCTCTCTGAGAATCCATTTTTAATTATTTTTGATGTATACCCAGAATTGGGATTGCTGGATTTATGTGGTAGTTCCATTTTTAAATTTTTGAGAAATTGCTATACTGTTTTTTTAAAAATATTTTTAACTTTTAAATTTTTTATTTTAAAATTGTGGGGTACAATTCAGGGTTAGGTATACAAATATTTATTGTGCAGATTCCTACTACTGCCAAACCCAACTCCCCGCCTCCCCACACCCCCGCAGTTTCCTGCTAATGTCAATCCTTTTCTTATAGTATTATGATAGTTGTTCAAGGTCCACTTATGAGTGAAAACATGTGATACTCACTTCTTTGCTTCTGTGAAAGATCACTCAGTATTATAGACTCTAAGTCCATCCAGGTTGCTGCGAAGTTCATGATTTTGTTATTCTTCATGGCTGTGTAATATTCCATTGTGTATATGTACTACATATTTTTAATCCAGTTCTCTTTTGATGGGCAGCATGATTGGTTCCAGGTTCTTGCTATTGTGAACAATGCGGTGATAAACATACGTGTGCAGGTATCTTTTTTATAGAGTGATTTGAGTTCTTCCTAGTATATTCCCAACAGGGGGATTGCGGTGTCATATGGAAGGTCAATTTTTAGAACTTTTAGGAATCGTCACACTGTTTTCCACAGAGGCTGTACTGGTTTACATTCCCACCACATCCTTTCCAGCAACTGTTATTTTGTTATTGACGATGGCCATTCTAACTGGAGTTAGGTGGTATCTCAGCGTAGTTTTAATTTGTATTTCTTTGATGACTAGTGAGGTTGAACATTTTTTCATGTATCTGTTGGCTGCTCATACATCTTCTTTTGAGAACTGTCTATTCATATCTTTTGCCTGCTTTGTAATGAGGCTGTTTTTTTTTTTTTCTCTTTTCAGCACGTTTGAGTTCCTTGTAGATCCTAAATGTTAGGTCTTTGTCAGACATAGAGTTGGCAAATATTTTTACCAGTCTGTGGGCTGTCTCCCTGCTCTCTTGATGGTTTCTTTGGCTTTTCAGAAGATTGTCAGTTTGATGAGGTCCCACTTATCTATCTTATCTCTTATGGCATGGGCACTTGGGGTTTTGATCAGGAATTGGTTGCCAGTTCCAATTTCCGTAAGAGTGTCTCCCACATTTTCTAAGGTTCTTATAGTTTGAGGTTTTACATTTTAGGTCTCCGATCCATTTAAGGCTGATTTTTGTGTATGGGGATAGGTAGGGGTCCTGTTTCAATCTTCTGCACGTGGTCAGCCAGTTTTCTCAGCACCATTTACTGAATAGGTTCTTTCCCCAATGTTTGTTGGTGATGGCTTTGTTGAAGATGAGTTGGTTGAGAAATTGAGGTTTTGGTCATGGAATCTCAATTCAATCCATTAGTCTATTGGCCTGTTCTTGTACCAATACTAGGCTGTTTTGATTATTGTAGCTTTATAATAAAGTTTAAAGTCTGGGAGTGTGATACCTCCTGCTTTGTCTTTTTTTTTCCCCTGAGGATTGTTTTAGCTATTTGTGGTCATTTATGTTTCCATATGAATTCCTGTATTGTTGTTTCTAGGTCTGAGAAGAATGTTGCTGGTTAATTTGATGGGTATTGCATTAAATCTGTAGATCGCCTTAGGTAGAATAGACATTTTAACAACATTGATTCTTCCAACCCATGAGCATGGAACATTTTTCCACTTGTCTGTGTCATTTTTGATTTCTTTGAGTAGTGCTTTGTCGTTTTCATCATCAAGGTCTTTCACATCTCTGGTTAGGAAGATGCCAAGGTATTTCATTTTTTTGTGGTTATTGTGAATGGGTTAGGGTTGGGATTAAGGTTAGGATTTCTGTTTGTTTATTATTGGTGTATAGAAATGCGACTGTCTTTTGCACATTTATTTTATACCCTGAGACTTTGCCAAAGTTCTTTATCAGTGCAAGCAAGTTTATGACAGATTCTTTTGGGTTTTTGAGGTATAGAATTATGTTGTCTACAAAAAGGGATAGCTCAGTTTCCTCTTTTCCTCTTTGAATACCCTGATACCATCTCTTCTCTGATTGCTCTAGCTAAGACTTCCAAAACTATGCTGAACAGGAGGGGTGAGAGTAGGCATCCTTGTCTTGTTCCAGTTTCAGGGGAAACAGTTCCAATTTCTATCTGATGAGCAGCATGCTGACTATGGGTTTCTTGTAGATGGCTCTTACAATTTGGAGGTATGTTCCATCTATGCCTAGATGTCTGAACGTTTTTATCAAGAAGGGGTGCTGGATTTTATCAAAAGCTTTTTCTGCATCTAATGATATAATCATGTGGTTTTTCTTTTTACGTCTGTTGATGTATTTCATTTAATTTATGGTCTTACAAATGTTGAACCTGCCTTGCATCCCTGGCATGAAGCATACTTGGTCATGGTGCTGCTGAACCCGGTTTGCTAGGATCTTGTTGAGAATTTTAGCATCTATGTTCATCAAGGATATTGTCCTATAGTTCTTTTTCTTTGTTTGATATTTACCTGGCTTGGGTATCAATGTGATGGTAGCTTCATAAAATAATTTGGGGAGAGTTCCATCTTTCTCAATTGCCTGGAATACTTTCAATAGGATTGGTATCATTTCCTCCTTGTATGTTTTGTAGAATTCTGCTGGAAAGCCATCTGGTCCAGGGCTTTATTTACTTATTTATTTATTTATTTATTTATTTATTTATTGTAGTTAGTTTTCTTATGACATAGTCAATTTTCTGGATTGTTTTTGGTCGATTTAGGGCCTCAATTTCTTCTTGTTTCAATCTGGGGAGGTTGTGTGATGTCAGAAAGTCCTCAATTTTCTTTAGGTTTTCAAGTTTGTTTCCATTTAAGTGTACATAGTAGTCTCTGACAATATTTGTCTTTCATCTTTTGTGTTTCTAACTGTGTTTATTTGGGCTTTTTCTCTCTTTTTCTTGGTCAGTCTTGCTAGGAGACCACCAATTTTGTTTATTTTTTCAAAGAAACAGCTTTTTGCTTCATTGATTTTTTAACATTATCTTTTTGTCTACTATGTCCCAGATTTGGGTTTTTATTTTGGTGATCTGAATTATTCTGCTGAAATTAGGGTTTTGGTGGTCTTGCTTTTCCAGCTTCCTTAGGTGACTTCTTTAGGTGACTTAGGTGACTTCCTTAGGCTGTTAACTTTTGATCTTTCTATTTTCTTCATGTGTATTTGCAGAGATATGAATTCCCTTCTTACTACTGCTTTCATGTCATCTCAGGTTTTGCTAAGATGTTTCTTCATTTTCATTTATTTCCAGGTATCTTTTAATCTCTGTTTTGATTTCCATGTTGACCCAGGAGTTGCTTAGCATCATGCTGTTTAGTGTCCATGTTTTTGTGGGTTTGGGGGAACTTTGTTGTTGTTGATATTTACTTTCATTCAACAAGGTCTGAGAAGGTGCACGGCAAAATTTCAATCTTATGAAATTTGTTTATGCTTGCTTTGTGGCCAAGAATGTGATCGATCTTAGTGTACATTCCATGTGGTGATAAGTAGAATGTATGTTCTGAGTTTGTTGGGTAAAGTGTTCTGTAGGCATCAATTAAGACCATTTGGTCAAGAGTCACACTGAGGCTCCAGATCTCCTTGCTGATTTTTTGTCTTGATGATCTGTCTAGAGTTGCGAGTGGGGTATTAAATCCCCAGCTATGATAATGTTAGAGTCAATATTTTTTAAAGTTTGTCTAGAAGCTGATTTATGAAAGTTGATGCTAACTATGTTGGGTGCATATATGTTTAGGATGGATATTTCTTATTGATGGATTGAAGCTTTTATCAGTATATAGTGGCCTTTTGTAACTTTTTAAATTTTTGATAGCTTAAAGGGTATTTTTGTCTGATATAAAGATCATAATTCCTGCTTTCTTTTGTGTTCCGTTCACCTGAAGTTTTGCTTCCCATCCTCTTACTTGGAGTCTGTAAGGGTCTTTTCTGGTGAGATGAGTCTCTTGAATACAGTATATTGTTGCCTCATGATATTTTATCCATTTTGCCATTCTATGTCTTTTCAGTGGTGCATTTAGTCCATTCACATTCAGGGTAATTATTGAAATGTGAGGGTTTATCCTTGTCATGACGGTCTTATAGAGTTGTTGTTCCTGTTTGTTTGTTGTCTTTCTTTTGATTTTGGGGTTTTTATTCATCTTTTTCCTGCACTCTTGTGAGGAACATTGCCATTCTTTTTTCCCTTTCTTCTGTGTTTAATACTTTCTTAAGTGTTTCTTGCAGACCTGGTGTAGTGGCATTGTAAGTTCTTAGGGATTGAATGTCTGGGAAGGATTTTAATTCTCCCTCACTGATGAAGCTTAGCTTAGCTGGGTAGGTTATTCTTGGTTGAAATTGTTTATCTTTGAGAACTTTGAAGATTGGGCTCCAAGCTCTCCTAGCCTGAAGTGTTTTTGTAGATAAGTCTGCTGCTATTCTAATTGGTCTTCCCTGATAGGTAGTCTGACCTATATCTCTTGCTGCCTTTGGATTTTTTCTTTTATGACTACTTTGTTTAGGTTAATTGCTATGTGTCTAGGAGTTGGTCTTCTCATTTGTTGTCTTGCAGGGGTTCTCTGAATCTCTTGTGTTTGAATGGTCACATCACTGATGAGATGAGGGAAGTTTTCCTAAATAATCTCATGGAATGTTTGTTCCAGGGTGGTCTCTGTCTCTCTTTCTGCCTCAGGAAGTCCAGTTATCTCTTAGGTTCGGTCTCTTGAAGTAATTACTCATCTATTGAAGGTTTTTTTCTGTCTTTTTAAGCTTCTTTTCTATGTTTTTGACAGTTTGTGTTAGTTTTATATTTTGGTCCTCAAGCTCTAAGATTCTTTCTTCTGATTGACTAATTTTGCTTTCCATGCTAATCAATTTGTTATTTATTTCATTCACAGTATTCTTTGCTGCTGTTATCCCAATTACCAATTCCTTCAGATTTTCCTCTTGTCTCTCCTCAATTCTCTTTATTCTCTCTATTAATGTCTTGATATCTGCATTTGTAGTTTGAGATCAGTCATTCTTTGGACTCTTCATTGTTTGCCTTCCAAAGTCTGTTTTCTCAGTGTCTGACCTCCCAGGGCTCTGTGTGAGACCCATATTCTTCTTTTGGTTTTTCTTCATTTGTGTAGATCCCCCCCCCCCCCGCCTTTTTTTCCTCTTCTTTATTTCTTTGTTCAGGGATGATGGGGTTGCTTCTGTTTGCTCAATCTCCCATTCTTCCTTAAGTGGATCCTCTGACTTTGTTCAATTATGAAGCTGGACTGTGGGTTGGGGGCTGTGCTTTTTGCAGTTTTGAGATTTAACTGAGGGGAAAGCTGTGATTCAAAATCTATCTGCAGATTCCAGTATCCACCAAAAGTGTAAGGGCACCTGGGAACTCACTTTCCACTGCCTTACAATCTGTCCATGCACTGGGGGTATATGTTTGCTCCCTGGAAGCAAAATGAGGTAAGAAAAAGGAAAAGAATGGCCAAAGGAAGTAGGGGGGCAAGAGGAAGGTGGAGAGAGAAGTGTAAGAGGGAAAACAGGCAGACATACTGACTAACAAATGAAGGGATACAAAGACGGAAAATAGTAAAAAAACAAAACAAAACAAAAAAACTAAAACTAAAACATACAGAAAATCATACAAATACACAAACCAACAAATGCCTCCCTATTGATGTACTCTTCCCATACACAAACAGGAAGTTTAAAGAAAAAAAATCAGTAAAATGACAGAAAGAAAGCAAGTATGAAAACATTATCAAAAACAGAAAGAAAGAGAGCAAAAAACAAGCAAAAATGAGCAAAACAGACAAAAAATAAAAAAAATAAAAACAAGGCGCCAAACTCACTCTGAGGTAATTCCTGTAAGTCCAACGTCCTTTCAGCTCTGATCTCTGGCTCTCAGCACAGGCTGATAGGGTTGCTCGCAGCTTGTGTCAGATGCCCCAGACCTACTGCGGAAGGATGGATCAGATCTGGACTCACCCAACTTGCTACCTGTCAAGTCTGCCACTCAGATCTGACCTGTCTGTGTCTGATCCATCTTGGAGGAGGGGCTTCTGTCTCTCCCAGTTTGATGAGATTACCTTAGGTCCCAGGTTGGAGACTGGGCGGAGCTGGGAGGAGCTGGGTGGGGCAATGCAGGTCTCTGCCTATTCCTGGGACAAAGAAAATGGCTTCATTCGGCATTTCTTCACTGGGCATGGGGCTCCTCTCTGGCTTTCCCTGGTCTTCTCTCTACACTGATCAGATCCAGGGCTCCAGCTGATTTGCTATAATAGGTGTTGATGTGGGCAAGGCTCCAGGTTAGGAGAATCAGCTGGATTCAGCAGGTTCTTCTCAGGAGAGTCCAGCAAACAGCAGACAATCTTGCATGCATGAATCTCAGGGTGGTGGGGGCTTGCACTCACCTTCAGAGGGGAGTTCCTGGTGCATGAACCTGAGTCTCCTCTCAGAGGGATATTCACTCTCCCACCAGCACATGCCTACTAATGTAGAGAGTCGATATGGACATTTGCTTTTGTGGAGACACTCACAGTTCAACCTGTCCAATCGCCATCTTGTCCTGCTATACTGTTTTTCATAGCAGCTGTACCATTTTATATTACCTCCAACAGGGATTCAAATTTCTTCACATCATCACTAACACTTTTTAATAATATATCTTATTTATTATTTTATCTTTTTATTATTTTATAATAGCTCTTAACAGATGTGAGATGATATCTCATTATGGTTATGATTTATACTTCCCTGATGATTAATGATGTTGAGCATCCTTTCATATAGCTATTGGCTATTTATGTGCCATCTTTGGAGAAATGACTATTTTTATCATTTGCCTATTTTTAAATCAGATTAGTTCGTTGTGTGTGTGTGTGTGTGTGTGTGTGTGTGTGTGTGTGCTGTTGAACTGCAGGAGTTCATGTGCTGTTATTTATTCTTTACAATTTTGCTAAAGCCTAATTATTTTTATGGAGTCCTCTCTTAGGTTTCTTCTTCAAATAGGTTAATCGGTACAAATAATCTATACAAATTTATCCGCACAAATTAATTTGCACAAATTATGAATTTTAATTGTCCATTCACTATTGCCCATGGCATGCTATATTGTGATTACTTGTTAAAATATTTGTTACTTCTATTTTTAAAATCTCTTTATTCTTCATAAGGTTATCTCTTTTTCTTATTTTTTGGTTATTTATTCTATATTTCTATTGGAAATAGCATGAAACATAAATATAGTTCAATAGACAGCTTCAATTCACGTTTATTTTTACTTAATAAATTCATCAAGTGCCATCATAATCTTGTCAAAGTATAGAGAGTTTAACCAATATGTTTTAAAAATTTATACTTCCATAACTACATGTGCTATAGATATGGCCATGTGTTGGATATAAATGATCACATAATGGCTGTATATTTGGGGTTTATATTCTTGTTATGCCAGGTGATTGTGAATGTTTTTGTTGCCTGATCACTAAATTTTGATGTGTGATACAAAAGTAATTATATGCTGGAAATTTTATTCTAACAGGTTAAACTAATAAACAGTATTACCATGATATGTTATGAAAGAAAACTTGGGAGGTTTTTTGATGTTTCCTCAATCAAAGGTGAAATTTATACATTCGTTCATGATTACTGAGCAACTTCTATATACCAGATACAGTTCGGCAGTTTGGTAGTATATTAGAGAATAAGATTAATAAGTCTGGTACTCATCTCATACACAATGCATTCTGGAATATTGAAAATAAAAGTCATTATATCTTCATGAACTAAAATATTTAACCATGTAATGCAGATTCCCTTCAAAAGTATCAGAATACATTATGGAAAGGAGTTTGTAGAAATGATTAAAAATAGTTCCACTCATGACTTTGATACCCTGTCAATAGCATTGGTTTTAGTTTTCCTCCTATAAAAAGGTGCATATAATTGGACATAAAGATAAACGTAGCATTGTACTCTTATACTCATCCTTAAAATTTGCTTGTCATGTTTTGTTTGACTAGAAAAAACATGGAATAATTTTTCATTTATTTTCTGTTATCCTCATTCCAAGTGGGCCCACATAGTTGATGAAAATTAAACTGTATGTTTTTACAGCGTCTGTTTTTATGGAAGATTTGTATTGCCACCACAAATCTTTCCAGAATCAGATATGGTTTCTATTACCTCACGATTTAGTTTATAATTTATGAAGCAGACAGAATTTTGTTTGATTTTCCTAAACTTCACTGAAGCTGTAGGTTGAGAATAACATTTATTTTGACTTGATAGCCGAATAAACACAATTTCACTATTTTAACAGGAATCATTTATCATATCTGTTGAGCTAAACATGTTGGATAATCCAACAAAATGTTTATGTGCTTTCTTTTTTATTTTAATATCAAATGTGTAAATAACATTTCAGGGCATAGATTAGGCTACAGACAATTTTATAGAACAGAATGGTATTATATAAGCATCTTCACATTTATTTTAATCTGTGTCACTTATGTTTGTGTTCCAAGTCTCCATTTAATTTCCTTGGCTAATTTGATTTTGGCATAAAATATTTTTAAACATGGTTGTGTATATTTTAAAAATAGGTCAAAGAGCAAACTTGGAATATCAGAATTTAGAAAAAAATCTGTAATCCCCTGATTATTCTTGAGCTAAAATAGTTATTTTAAAAAATTTTATTTTTTATTTTATTTTTTATTTTAAAGATGTGGGATACAATTCAGGATTAGGGATACAGATGTTAATTATGCAGGTACCCTTATTGATGAAGTGTGACCTTCCCTCCCCTGGCAGTTTCATCAACTGCCACTCCCATCCCCTCCCTGACAGTTTCCCATTACTGCTAATCCCTTTCTTACAGTATTATCATAATTGTTCAAGATCTGCTTATGAGTGAGAACATATGGTACTCTGTTCTTTGCTTCTGTGATAGATCACTGAGTGTGATTGACTCCAAATCCATCCAAGTTTTTATTAAGTCCAAATATTTGTCCATCTTTATGGCTGCATAAAATTTAATATCCCACTTGTTTAAACACTGTGGTTTCTAAGTTCCACATTTTTGTGAATTTTTCATCATTCTTTATTTATTTGTTTCCTGGTTTCCTTCTGCAGTGATCAGAGGAGATATTTTGTATTATTTCATTTTTATATTCATTGAAGGATGTATATTTGTGTGTGTTTTCTAATATTTGATGTACCTTGAGGAATGTTCTGTTTGCATTTGAGAAAAATATGTACTCTGCTTAAATT
>CAUYQG010134997.1:0-14943 GCA_963574415.1 Tarsius wallacei
GCCTGTAGTTCCAGCTACTTGGAAGGCTGAGGTGGAAGGATCACCAGAGCCCAGCAGGTCGAGGCTGCGGTGGCCGGGAGCAGCCACTGCACTCCAGTCTGGACAACAGAGTGAGACTCCAACTCAAAAAAAACCCAAAAAAACAAAAAAAACCAGACTATACATGGTAAAAGGAGGCACAGTAATCTCCAAGTATACATGCTATTACTAGTTTTGAAGGAAAACATTAAAGTGAAAAAAACATGAAAAAAAACATGAAACTTTTTTTTTTTACAAGTCGGGGTTTTACTGTCAACCAGGCTGGAGTGCAGCGGCAAGATCCCAGCTTACTGCAGCCAGCCTCCTGGGTTCAGGTGGTTGTTCTGCCTCAGCCTCAGGAGTAACTAGGACTATAGGTGCATGACACTATGCATGGCTAATTTTTTTGTAGAGACATCTTGCTGTCGCCCGGCTAGTCTCAAACTCCTATGCTCAAGCAATCCACCTGCCTTGGCCTCCCAGAATGCTGGGATTCTAGGCGTGAGCCGCTGCGACCAGACTGAAGCTGAAACTTTACTCTCATCATCCAAGCACCTGACTGAAGCTTCTGACACCAAATAAATAGCATAAGGAAAGCTAAGTAAGAGATTCAAATAACCTAATACAGTGTCCAGAATGATCTCTATGGAATTTATGAAGTTAACAGTGGCTGAAGTTTTTATGGTTGCTGGGATCTTCTCAAGCTGTCTGAGCAAACCCATAAACACAACCACTGAGGCAAGATCTAATAGAAACTAATTAAGAGTTAAGTTACTTATCATCACAACTTCTAATCTCTTTCTCACACACATTTCTGTGATTAGCTTTGAGTGACATTAACAATTCTACCAAATCCTGAAATAACTGCTAAGACTAAAAGAAAAATATCGCAACATTTTAAGAAGTGAACCTCAGATGAAAAACACAATCATGCTATGTTGTAACTATCCATTTTAGAAGTCAGAAAAGATAGCACATACGCCAGAGTAGGCACAACTGTGCTTCTGTCACCTGTGCTCTCTGCCTGGCCTCCCCTTCTGATTTCATTCCCATCTTGCCCTAATTTTAGGAAACTAATACATTCCTTACACTCTGAAATGTCATTTGAAATTTAAAGTTTAACTGGTAACTAAGCCTGATCCCTTGCTAGAAATAATGCCCTATAGAAGCAAGACGGAGGGGTTTATTCAGGAATAATCATTGGTGTTGGGAGATCCTGTCTCCACAAAAAATAGAAAAACTTAGCTGGGCATGGTGGTGTACACCTGTAGTCCTAGCTATCTGAGAGGTGGGAGGATTTCCTGATCCCAGGAGTTTGAGATTACAGTGAGCTATGATCAAGCCACTGAACTCCAGCCTGGGTGACAGGATGACAGAGTAAGACCCTGTCACACACACACACACATACACACACACACACAAGAATACAGCAATTGGTGTTAACAATAGAAGAAAAATGGTCCAATATATAATAAAAAGAGAACAATTAATTGAACAATAGAAATTAAGTTAAAAGCGTGTTTTGAGAGATTTTGTGGTATGGGAAAATACTCAGGACATACTGTTTTACAAAGTCATCTTTATAGTATGATACCTATTTTTTTTTTTTACTATGACATTATTTTTAAACAATAGGAACTATAAATAAACCAAAGAAAACTAAACTAGAGGGGGGAAAGAGATTACTTTTGTCTTCTTCCCCCTTTAATCTTTTTGATGCCCATTATCTCAGGAAGTTTGCCTGAAACAAACTTACCCACTCGGTAAATGTTTTAATAGTTCCTTTTCCCCTAACGTTCTTGTACATCAAAGATTACTAAATATACATTACCTATTGATAACTCATTACCTACATTACCTGCCTGGGACACTGCACAAAATCCTTTTATTCCTTTTCTAGAAAGAGCATATTAGAGGCTGAGAATCCAAAACTGCCAGGCTCAGTTTGTAGGAACTGTTACTTTTGTTCCTGTAGCAACACATGTATAACTTTCCCTCCCAATTTTTTTCTAATAAAGCCTTGACTATTACAAATCTCTCTTAGAGCTGCCCTTCTACTTCTTTCTTTTTCTTTTTTTAAAAAATAAAAAGTCCCTGTGGACACTGCAAACAAAGCCAAGAAAGGAAACAAAAAAAGTCACAGTGTCTCTGAAATTGAATTCTTAAGCAAACTTTTTAGTGTTTAACTAATTTAGAAAATGCATTCCCTATCACAAAAATATTTGGGATACATTTGCGGCTTAGTTTCCTTTCTATAGATTCCTCCTTCCTAGATTTCACTCTTGTGCCAATTAGAGTTAGGTGAGTGTTTTAAAGAGAAAACTACTTCTCCTTTTATTTTTTATTTTTTTGAGTTGGAGTCTCACTCTGTTGCCCAGACTGGAGTGCAGTGGTTGCTCCCGGCCACTGCAGCCTCGACCTGCTGGGCTCCAGCGATTCTTCCACCTCAGCCTTCCGAGTAGCTGGAATTACAGGCATGCACTACCACGCCTGGCTGATTTTTTTATTTATTGCAGAGATGAGGTCTCGCCAAGTTGCCCAGGTGGGTCTCGAGCCCGTGGGCTCAGGCAATCCACTCACCTCAGCCTCCCAAAGCGCGGGATTACAGGCTGAGCCACCGAGCCCGGCTTACTTTTCCTTTTAATATTTGGGATACATTGGCAAAAAAACTCCATTAGTTAGCCTTTAATAATACGCAATAGAGTAAAAAATCTTTATTAAGTTTTATTTATGCAAAAATATAAAAGTTCATTGTATTTTATTTTATCATATTTGGGGAGAATGAAACAAAATCAGAACATCTGCTGGCATGTTAAATGTCTTTCTAATTAAATCCAGCATTGAATGAATCAATTCATTAGTAGCAAGTCTGGTTTATTATCTCATTAATACAGATGGTTAATATCAGGAAGGGAAGGAAACAAGAACCTCAAACAGTACAAAAACAATTGCAAAGTGACATGGGCATCAAGGAGAATGCTATTTGAAGCAAAGTACTAAGAATGTAGCTACTCAAAGAGTCAAACCAAAATCAATTTGCTAACATGGAAAGAGGGACATTTATAAAGATATGTTTTTTAAAAATGCCACAAAGGCAAGTGGTAGTATGGGAATAAGTAAATAAATGTTCATGTGAACCACAGAAAGACTGCCTTTTGTGCCAAAATAATAAAATATGGTAAGAACAATTTAGAAGTTTTGTATATAAAGGCTAAATAAGAAAATTTCCCTGTAGATACTTGGATTTTTTTATTATTATTTTTTACTTCCTATTTGAAGGTTTGCTCATCTTGGTAAACAGCAATCACTCAATAAAAAAGTATATTTTCAATTTTTTAAAATTAATTCTTGATAGGAAAAATGATTAAACAATTTACCTATAGGCCACTTACTTGGTGAACTTAACTTCAAAATAGTAGCACAGTACTAGGAATAGGCTTGCCAGATAAAATACAGGACATCCAGTTAAATTTGAATTTTAAATAAACAACAAATACTTTTTCAGTTTAAGTATTTCCCAAATACCATATGGTATTACATAGTATAAGTATATCCTGTGCAGGACTTGCAACATACACAAGGTGTATATTAAAAAAATAGTATTTGTTGTTTATCTGAAATTCAAATATAACTTCGCATTATCCTTTATTATCATTTGCTTAATCTAGTAATCCTAATTAGGAAGGAAGCAAAAAAGGCTTCTGTGTATCCAAATTAGATGCTAAAACTCATGCATTCACTTCACAGGGGGCTTAGACTCTCTCAGGGCCTACAAATTGGTAACCCTCATGCCAAATTTACCTCACTGATATATTTTATTTGCTATGCAAAGTATTAATTTCAATTAGTTACTATCATTACAAAGGAAAGAGTAGACAAAAAAATTCTGGATTCTGGTTTTAAAAATTACAAATTATTTTATTATACTGGGAGTGCTTTTCCACTTGTCAAAAGTATGGATCCTTGGAGAGGGTATGTTCTTGCTTGCCATGGTCCTTACCACTTCCTATAGTTGTCACATCAAGCTAAAGGTAGTATTAATTCAAAGTAGTCATGATTAGATAGAGTCTAATAATAGCAGGTATTACTAACTCCTAAAATCTAACAATGAAGTCTACCTGACTCCAACTAATCCTCTTTTGCATCCCACTTCCCTCATTTCTGTTGCCTGGCAGGTCCCTTGCAGGCCCTGAGTTCAAAGCCTGACTTCTGCTATATACATTCATTGTATACACAGTACTCTCTACCACACATTAGAATATGGATAGAGGCTGAAATACTGCTGAAGTTTATTTCTCCTGCCAGTTTTTAAGTTTCATGAAGGCAGGAAACTTGTCCGTCTTGTTCATTTTTCTGGCTCTAGCACCTTCCACAGTGCCCGGCATACAGCAGATGCTCGGAAAATATTTGTTTGATTAATAAGTGAATTGTCACCAGGCAAAAGGAGAAGCAAGTATAACTACGGAAACAAAAATAAAAAAGAAAAGAAAAGAAAGCTATTTAGGCATATGTGGTGTGGAGTCAGTAAGTAAAAATGTGTTAATGGTTCTAAGACACGATGTCTGCAGTTAGTGAAGTATGTAATCCCTGTGAAAAATAACTACTCAACATAATAATCTCCAGAAATCTGATAAACTCCTTATATAAAACAACACATTCTTTTCTGAAACGTTTCCAGATAAATTAAAGGTCATTATAATTCATTACGCCATGGAACAAACTTAGGAATGTTTTGTATTTTCCAATTCTAACCAAATTTCCCCAGTAGTCTTAAATTTTGGTTGGGTATGGAAATACAAAGAGAAAAAAGAAAAGATTTTCTATATGGTCTGAACAATTAAGTACAAAAATGATGGCACTAAGCCTCTCAAACAAGCACAGAAACAGTCTATGCCATTCCCCCAGCTTGTAATTCACTATTAGGCTTCCCTGGAGATTTTCTTAAATGGCTAACATATCTTTCCTCAAGAGTGAGATAGAATCTTCCTCCTTCCAGGTCCCTGGTATGTAGTAACTTTGAAAGGATTTTTGTTATTTCTGTGTATAAGACATTCAGGAGATAAATCTGGGACACAGCAATAGTTGAATTTCAAAATTACTGTTAGATGAAATAAAAGGACTAAATATTTTAAGTCAAAATTATTTAGGAAAGCCATGATTTATGTTTGTCATGCCTGTTATATGTAGAAATTTCTTACATATTCATTCAAAAAATATTTATTGAAACCTACGGTGTGCTAGGCATCAAGCTAGGAGAAAAGACTAGAGAGATGAAACATGGATTCCGATCTCAAAGCATGGGTAGAGACACAAGCATTTACAACGCATGGCATTTGTTATAAATAAAGGTATGTGCAAGGTCTAGAGAAAATCCAGGGTTAGGAGAGCACCTAAGTTTGCCCATCAAAGTGTAAGAAGTCAATTATCTGAATCACAGCTTTTGGGGCATGTAGAAGTATATGAAAGGAGCAAAACAGTTGGGAAGAGCAGGGCACTTCAAGAAGCATACAGCCGGAGGGCAGAGACAGCATATTCAGGGAACTATGAATGCTATTGGTATTCAGTGATCGGACCCCAACAGAGAAGCAACTGAACAGTACAGATGAAGTATAGGGAGGGTGGGAATTAAGGCAGTGATGATCAGGAGGAAGGAGCTGATGCCAGGTACCGATTACATCAGACTTAAGTTGGTGATTGGAATTACTCTGTTCCTGCTATTTCCTTGGACTAACTGACCTCTGGATTCCTGACTAGGTGAATCTTTCTTACCCGAACTTCTGAGTTCTGTCTAGCCCCTAATTACAGCCTGACAGTTGGGTCTTTAGTTCCAGTCAGACTACCAACAGAGCAACTTTTTAAGGTTTTGTTCCAGCATCCTAGTATATAGGTGGTTTTAGTTTTTGTGATGACCAACAATTTTAAATACCTTAACTCTCAGACTGTTTTTCTCCAGTTCAAATTTCTGCCCAGATCTTCAACTTCTGGAGTCTACCTGCCTTGTAAAACTTTAGATGATAAAATTAACTTGTTCTTTTTGCAATTTTGTATTTCATCTGCTTCCTATTTTTTGTTCTCTAAGTCATGGCCTCCAAAAGATCCCATTTTATTTTATTTTAGTGTATACTTCTGATGTGTTTAAGAGAAAAAGACTAAATTACTAACCACAAACAGAAAAAAGCAATATTCAAAACACTTATTTCAAAAAGGTGGATGGATACCTTAGCATCTATACATCAAAATATATTAGCTTTCCCTTTAAGAAACAAAAAAAGAAAAAAAAATACATGATTTTATAGTTGGAGTCATTACCTATTATCATAGACTTAATGGCAATAACTTGGTTTTTTCTTATGCTTGATAATAACAGATAAATAGGAATTAAGAAACATTTCAGTATCTAATCAGACATTCTCCAACACAATATTTTATTTTAACATGGATTTTTTATTCAGTTAATATTTCATAGCATAAATACATTTAGAGGATATAAAAAACAAACAAGCCAGGTCTCAAGCCTGTAATCCCAGCATTTTGGGAGGTCGAGGAGAAAGGACTGCCTGAGCTCAAGGGTTTGAGACCAGCCCGGGCAACTTGGCAAGACCTCGTCTCTACAACAAATAAAAAAATTAGCTGGGCATGGTAGTGCATGCCTGTAGTTCCAGCTACTTGAAAGGCTGAGGTGGAGGGATCACCTGAGCCCAGCAGGTCGAGGCTGCGGTAGCCACGAGCATGCCACTGCACTCCAGCCTAGGTAGTAGAGTTAGACTTGAACTGAAAAAAACCCCAAAACAAACAGTAAAACGATTTCTAGTCATAACCCAAGGAGAAACACAAACTGGATGTGATCTTGTTGCCTACTGTCTATCCTGTACACCAGTGGTTCTTGAATTTTGGCATGCATTCCAGTCACCTGGAGGACTTGTTAAAACACAGAACACAGGGCTCCACCCTGAGGGTTGCTGATTCAGGAGGTCTGGGGAGTGGCATGTGAATTACCATCCCTAACACTTCCCAGGTGATACTGATGCTGCTGGGGAACCATACTTTGAGAACCATAGCTGTACACCAACATAGGGCATTAATGTGGGGGAGAAGGTGGTGTCCCCATTGTGGTTTATTGCCTTCTAAAAAGCTTCTCTAAATTAGAGACTCCAATTCTAGTCAGGCAGTTTAGGAAGTTAAAGTATTAATCATGGGAGAGATTCCAAAATTCTGATTTCTTTTACAGAAAGAAAATAAGAAATGCAACTGTGTTTCATGGCTATTTTAACAGAGATGCTCTGTGGGAGAGCTTAAGATGTTGCAGTTTCATTAGCATTATCCAGTGTTGCTATGGGGACCAACTGGAGAGGAATCATAAGTACACAAGTGAATGGAAAGAGAGGAACTGAATAATGATAATAATAATAAAAGAGCTTTAACATTTCTGAGAAAATGAAGCAAAGTCACATAGCACATTTTGTGGTATTTATATAAATTAAGGTATAAATTCTCCTTTAACAATGAAATACAGTCACATATAGCTATCTCTTCATCTTAAAAAATACAAAATCTCTTTGCAATTCAGGGAGGAAGACAGAAACTAAACAAAATCTTGTTCAAAGTATGAGAAGGAAAAGTGGCAGAAACCACATTGTGGGATTTTTTTTTTTTTAAAGAGTCAGCGTTAGCCAGGTTCGGTGGCTCAGCCTGTAATCCCAGCACTCTGGGAGGCCGAGGCGAGTGGATTGCCTGAGCCCTCGGGTTCGATACCCACCCGGGCAACTTGGCAAGACATCGTCTCTACAATAAGTCAAAAATTAGCTGGGTGTGGTAGTGTGCGCCTGTAGTTCCGGCTCCTTGGAAGGCTGAGGAGGAAGGATCACCGGAGTCCAGCAGACCGAGGCTGCAGTGGCCGGGAGTGTGCCACTGCACTTCAGTCTGGGCGACAGAGTGAGACTCCAACTCAAACAAAATAAAATAAAATAAAAAAAGAGTTAGGGTCTCACTCACCCATCGTGGAGTGCAGTGATGTCATCATAGTTCACTGCAACCTTGAATTCCTGAGCCTCAGTCTCCCAAGTAGCTGGGACTACAGGCACATCCTACCATGCCTGCTAATTTTTTAATTTTTTGTAAAGACAAGGTCTCGCTATGTTGCCTGGGCTGGTCTGAAACTCTTGGGCTCAAGCAATCATCCTGCCTCAGCTTCCCAAAGTGCTGGGATTACTGACATAAGCCACCATGGTTAGCCCTACAGAGAGACCCTTTTGCAATATAAATGTTTCTTTTTTATTTTGGGGGGATGTTATTAAGTACAAGTAGGTATGATGACCCTGAAACTGGAGGCTGTATGGCAAGGATGAGCTATTGGCCCAACTGGACTCTTTTGCATCATATGGGAGGTAGAGGACTCAAACAGGTAAGAAACACAGTTCAGGGGATAAGGATGGATGGATGGTTTGCTCTCAGTTTCTCAAATAATGAAACAAAGCAGAGTCAGAGAGAATGAAACAACCTGAGAGGCAGATTTAAATGAGCAGGGGAGCAAGTATCATTAGAAATTGTTCTTTGTGGCACAAGATTGTGTGTATCACAGTTTATGATTTAGAATGATGATTACATTGGAATTTTAGATTCAATTATATATGCTATCTCCATGGAAGCTTCTCCACATTTTCCATTTCAAATTTCAGTTCTTTGATTTTAGAAGTAAATCTAACAGCAAAAGTCCTAGATTATTATATATGTACAACACAGGATCAAGATTTATCATACCTGAAATTACATGTTGAATACCTAGCAAGAGACAATCTTCAAAATAATCCCTTTCTGAAGCTTTCTCTGTTACAGCCTCCTCTCTGAAGCCTTCAAAATCATATTCAACCTTTTCCTGAGCATTCTTTGTTAAACACATTTGCCTATCCACTCCATTCATAAGACACCATTTATCAAACAGATTGTGACTTGTCTATTTACAAGACTGCTTCCTCCCTGTGACTTTCTCAAGGACAAAAACCATGTTTTATTCATTGTTCTAGGCCCCATTAGGCAGCCCAGTTCCAGAGACACTATACTAGATGCTTAGGAAACTCTCTTTCATTTATTTGTTTTTTTGTTAATTCACTCACTGACACTAAAAAGCCTGAAATGCTGAGTACCTTTCGCGTCTTTTACTGGATATCATGCGCCATAGATGTCACTGCACTTCAACACAAAGGTCTAACCACTCTTTCATTTGAGGAATGCACTTTGTTACTACTTTTCAGATAAGGGAACAGAAGTAGGGAAGCATCAAATACTTAGCCTCTGGTCCAAGAGTATCACTGGTAAAGCACACTGCAGGTGCCTAGACTCTAGGTTTGTTGATCCTACCCTGACATAGCTCTACCCTGGTAGACACAGGGACAATATTACCATGCTATCTTGCTTGTTAATTCACTCTTTTAAGGAGTTGCTTAAAGAACAGCAGAGCTTTATGGTGACAAAGACACTTTATTCTCACTTCAGTACTCCACTCAGTGGCCTTGTTTTTCTACTTCTTAATTGCAATTAACTAACCTCTTGCATCTCAAATGTAGTTGTAATACAAAGGAAATAACTAAATTAATGAATTTCTCATTAATCGTGTATTTTTAAAATAAGAAAAACATAAATAATGGGTCTTTGCTATACATGTAGTACAACAAAATGTACCAGATCATATATTTGTATGCCAATGTACATGCTATGAATGGGATGGAGAAGTTATGTCCCAAGCCTAGGTCAATCACAGATTAGTTGATAACTAAAGTGGCATTCCTCAAAAATATATCCTTCTGGCTTGCAGCTGACGCATAAAATCATATGTTTATCAACCCATTCCTTTGTGTTATATACTGTCCTCTGTTATAAGCTATCTTTAAAAATGAGAGAGATTACTGAGAGGAGCAGTACTTGTGTCACTTAACCTCCATATGAGCCAGGTGTAGTGGCTCATGCCTGTAATCCCAGCACTTTGGGAGGTGGAGGCGAGAGGATTGCCTGAACCCACGGGTTCAAGGCCAGCCTGGGCAATATGGCAAGACCCTGTCTCTACAATAAAATAAAATAAAATAAGATAAAATAAAATAAAATTAGCTGGGCGTGGTGGCATGTACCTGTAGTTCCAGCTACTTGGAAGGCTGAGGCAGAAGGATCGCCTGAGCCCAGTAGGTCAGCTGTGGTGGCTGTGAGTATGCCGCTGCACTCTAGTCTGGGTGACAGAGTGAGACTCTGACTCAAAAAAATAAAAAATAAAAAAATGAATCAATACACAGAATGTAACCCCTTTGCTCAGCACTGAGCTGAACACAATGGGGAAAGGAAAGATAACTAATTTCAAGGAGATTCCAGTGTAATTTATGATAAAACATGTACCCATAAAACAAAAATGCAAGCAACGATATTTCACCAAATTACACAATTTGGTTTTATTATTAGGTAGCAACATTTCTCAAACTTTTAAAAAAGTTATGGAACTCTCTTCCAAATTATATTAAACAAAATCTCACTATATAAAACCTATACAAGCATAGACTCTTTGGCTATAGAGGAAAGGGGGAGACTAAGGGTACTCTGTTCTGACTGTCCCTCGTCCCTAATGGGGAGCCTTGGGATCTGAGGCATCGAGGATTACAGTTAAAAATCAAGAAATTTAGCACATAAATATAGAGCAATTTGACAGAAGAAAAAATTCACTGTAGGTCTGACAAGTAGAGGAAAGCTCCAAGCATAGATTCTTTCTCAAGCTAGTTTTGGAAGGCTGGGCAGGAAGAAAAGAGGTAAGAAATGCAACGAAAAAGGACACAGGCAATATGAGGGATAGTGAGGAATAGAGGTGGGTAGAAATTAAATATAAGCTAGAAAAGTAGGCATAAAAGTTGAGATTTACTGAAAAAGAAAACAGGGAGGTGTTAGGTTTTTAATCTTGGAAGTGATGTGATGACAGCTGACTTGAAGAAGGCAGGCTGGTAGCAGACTCAAGATGGTTTCGACAGAGAATTGATGTTTATTGCTGAGAGAGGAACTCTTCTCTTTGCAATTCACACCAACATTTCCATTTCAGAGAGTTCGGGTGCAAGTTTTGTCCTTCTCTCTATTCTCTTGCTCACCTCTCCCCACAAGAGGAGATGAAGTTGCCAAATGAAACATTATCAGGGAAGGGTGCCTGAAAAATACCAGTCTTGACCTGGTCTCCCATTTCCTTCTCCTGGATCACTTGCGTTCAAACACATTTGTCTAGGTCCCTCTTTTCAGGGCTCTCTCTCTCTTTCTACTATCAACTGGGTTTGTGAAGCTGTTATTATGCAGCTGTCTGTTTTAAGTGTGTACTAAGCAGACCCCTGTCTTCCAAGCCCTGAGGAAAAAAAGGGTAGAATGGATTTATTTAACACAGTATAAAGTCACATCTACCAACACAGTTAAAGAAGGAACCCTTAGTTTTGAGTATTAAAACCAATATTTTATTACTCATTTATTCACTGGATCTATGTATTTACTGATTGAAACTCAAGAGGGAGTCAGTAATTAGGTGCCCTCCTGCCTCAGCCCATTCTCTCAACCTCAAATTACTTCACACAGAAAACTATGGAGACTCAAAGCAGCTCAGAACAGTTGAGTCTTTGGTCTGTGGATATTATGACAACAGTTTTTGGACCACAAAAAGAAAAGAATGTGAAGTTCTGTCTAGACATGCAGAATTTGGGGTTAACAGTCCATAACAGACTAGACAACCAAGAGAATGAAAGTGATGGACAGAACCCAAAAGTTCAGATACATTTGTAAGAAAAGATACATCATTCCAGAATGTGTTTTATAAATCAAACTTCTTCCGTGATGTGAGAAGTCAGTCCATGGAGAGAAAAAGGAAGAAGGTGATCCATGTGCAAGATAGAGAAGAACTAAGAATCCAGGGAGCATGAGCCACCAAAAATGCTGACTATCATTTTTAATGCAAAATGTACAAAGCTATATGAGATTAAACTTGAAACAAGAATTTATGGGATGATCCCACTAAGAAAATAAACGTGTATATATATGCATATGTATATATACATACACACAGAAACATAAACATATATACGTACAGGTTCATATATATATGCACAGGACAGTCTGGAAGGATAGATCTTAAAATATTAATAGTGATTATATCTGGGTGGTAGATTTATAGAGTGACTTTCTTTCTTATACTTTTTGGTGTTATATAATTTTACTTATTGCTATGTTATTAGAGTTGCACTATTATAATCTGAAAAAATAAAGCTATTTCTATTTTTAAAATCTCTCTTGGTCAGGTGTGGTGGCTCACGCCTATAATCTCAGCACTTTAGGAAGTTGAGGAAGGAGGATTGCTTGAGGCCAGGAGCTTGAGACCAGTCTGGGCAATACAGCAAGATCATGTCTCAGAAAAAAATTAAAAATTATCTGGTTATGATGGTGCATGCCTGCAGTCCTAGCTACTCGGGAGACTGAAGTGGGGGGACTGCTTGAGCCCAGGAATTCAAGGATACAGTGAGTTAGGATGGTGCCACTCCACTGCACTCCAGCCTGGGCGAGACAGAGCAAGACACTATCTCTACCAAAAAACAAACAAGCAAACAAACAACAAAAACAAAAACTCTCCTATTTTTGTTGTTTTGTTATTCTTTTTTTGAGTTGGAGTCTCACTCTGTCGCCCAGACTGGAGTGCAGTGGCCGCTCCCGGCCACCGTACCCTCGACCTGCTGGGCTCCGGCGATCCTTCCGCCTCAGCCTTCCAAGTAGCTGGAACTACAGGCGCGCACTAATTTTTTGATTTACTGTAGAGATGAGGTCTCACCAAGTTGCCCAGGCGGGTCTCGAACCCGCGGGATAAGGCATTCCACTCACCTCAGCCTCACAAGGTGCGGGATTACAGGCTGAGCCACCAAGCCTGGCTGTTTTGTTATTCTAACTGCTCCTCCCACTCCCAGTGTTTAGCACTTGTTCCTTCTTCTAATCCTGAAGTGAGTTTCCAAAGACTTTAACGGTTCTGTTTTTCTCCTTATGAAAAAACAAAACAAAACAAAAAAACATAAAGCCAACCAACCAAACAAAAAATCTCACTCACCCCATTCAGAGCCACATCCACACTCCTGGCCTTATAATAGTCGATGAGTCAATATCTATCTGCAGTCATGAGCAAGAGGCCCAGCCTGAAAGGACCTGCATGTAATGCAGCCATCTTGGAAAGGTGGCTACATTTTCTTCCCTCACAAACAGCAGGACAGATTCTTGACCTCATACTTTTCATAAAAGATAAATTACCCTACTCTCCAAGCTAGAAATTGAACTTTTACATCATTTACTTTCTTCTTTGTCCACAGACACCTATTAAGTATCTAAAAAAAATAAATAAAGGCACTATTTGAGGCTTTTTTATTCAAGGTCTTACAAAGGATATCCAATTCTAAATTATAATAAATTTTAAAAATTCACAGTCATATGACATGATAGGTGTTGAACAATTCAACATGTCTCTTGGATGTGTCCATCTTCTGTTTTCAACATCACACCTTCATTGTCTCATACCAAGATTATTTTCAAAACTTTCTAACTTATTTAGTTCCTAGGCTTCTGGTACTTCCACCTTGACTAATCTTCCTAATACAATGTGTTCATGTCAATCTCATGTCTCAAAATTCTATAGTTGTACCTATTCCATCATGTTCAAACTCTTCTGCACCTATTTTAATCTGACTCTACCCTACCTAATGTTGACCAAAAAGGAAGGCGCTGAGGCAAAATTGATAGGAGAGTTCATCTGGGCTAAGCTTGAGGACTGCAACCCTGGAGCACAGATTTAAACTACCCTGAATATATACTCCAATTAGCAGAAGTTACAGGTGGATTTTTAAAGGCAAAAAAGGAGAACAAGGAGTGGACTGATACAATATTGTTTGTCATAAATTCTCATTGGTTTACAGAAATAACATTGATTAGTGATTGGCTAAACACTGGTAAGCTATAGGGTGTGGGCAAGGGTGTCTCATGTAGCATTACTAGGTTAATTTATAGTTACTTCTGATAAGAGCAAGCAGGTTCAAGGGATGAATACATAGCTCAAAGAGGGGAGTAGGGCATGATTGGAGTCTCATGTTAATGTCTCTCTAGGCCCAACAATTAAAAGGACTTGTATTCCTCAGGTAAAAGTTACTTTCTTTTCTCACTAACCAACCTTGTTTGTTATGCCTTTCTAATAGTCGTTTGTTAAACTGGTATTTGCTCAGTGCTTACTGTGTGCCAAGCATTTGGATGGACACTGAAGATACCAAGGGGAACAAGACAGACAAGTCCTGCTTGCACATAAATCTATTCCAGTCAGTGTCTTCACTGCCTACCTCTTCCATGCAAACTGATGCTTGCCACAGATTTCAGACTCTGCTTTCACCATGGGTCTTCCCTCACTTGTAATGTCGTTCCTTTCCTATGCATCATCTATCCCCACAATGAGGCCTGAGTCCTACCTCCTCCAGAGCTGGCTCTCTTAGGTCCTCATATATCTTATTTCTCACCTACTGTTTTACTTTTGACCTGCTTCTTTCTTAGCAGGAGGTGTCACACTCCCAGACTTTAAGCTTTATTATAAAGCTACAATAATCAAAACAGTCTGGTATTGGTACAAGAAAGGCATATACAGACCAATGGAACAGGATAGAGATTCCAAAAGCAAAACCTCAATTTCTCAACCAACTCATCTGTGACAAAGCCTCCACACCCACCAAGCTGGCTGACCACATACAGAAGATTAAAACAAGACCCCTACCTATCACCATACACAGAAATCAACTCTAAATGGATTAAAGACCTAAATGAAACCTCAATCTATAAAAACCTTAGAAAACACAGGAGACATCCTTATGGAAATTGGAACTGCCAACCAATTCCTGATCAAAACCCCAAGTC
>CAUYQG010134998.1:0-14662 GCA_963574415.1 Tarsius wallacei
ATTCTCACCTGTCCTGTTCAACATAGTATTGGAAGTCCTAGAGCAATCAGACAAGAGAAGGAAGAAGTCAGGTGTATCCAAATCGGTAAAGAGGAAGTTAAATTATCCCCCTTGGCTGACAATATGATCCTATACCTTGAAAATCAAAGAGAATCTGTCAAAAACCTCCTTTCACTAATAAAGGACTTTGGCAAAGTCTCAGAGTACAAAATAAACATGCAAAAGACAGTACATTCTTATGCACCAACAATACACAAGCAGAGAACCAAATAAAAAGCATAATCCCATTCAAAATAGCCACAAAAAAATGAAATATGCTGGCATCTTCCTAACCAGAGAAGTGCAAGATATTTACAATGAAAACTATCAAGCATGGCTCAAAGAAGTCAAAGATGATACAAACAAATAGGAAAAATGTTCCATGCTCATGGAATAGAGGAATCAACATTGTTAAGATGTCCATCCTACCTAAGGCAATCTACAGATTCAGCGCTGCACTCATTGATTTACCAACATCATTCTTCTCAGACCTGTAAAAAACAATACAGAAATTCATGTGGAAACATAAATGACCACAAATAGCCAAAAGAATCCTTAGCAAAAGAAACAAAGCAGGAGGTACTACACTTCCAGGCAACTAATTCCTGATCAAACCCCCAAAAGTGCATAATATAAGGTACAAGATAGACAAGTAAGATCTCATCAAATTGAAAAGCTTCTGCAAAGCAAAAAAAATCAAGAGAGTGGGTAGACAGTCCACAGACTGGGAAAAAATATTTGCCAACTGTATCTGACAAAGGCCTAACATTCTGGATCTATAAGGATCTCAAATGTGTTGAAAGGAAAACAAAAACAAAAACAAACAAACAACCCCCCCCAAAAGAAGCCCCATTAAAAAGTGGACAAAAGACATGAATAGATATTTCTCAAAAGAAAACTCTTATACAAGCAACCAACAGACACGTGAAAAAATGCTCAGTCACCCTAATCATAAGATAAATGCAAATTAAAATCATATTGAGATGCCATCTAACTCCAGTTAAAATGGCCATCAATAATAGAACAAAAACAACAGATGCTGGCAAGTATGCAGAGGAAAGGAAACGCTTTTATACTGTTGGTGGGAATGCAAACTAGTTCAACCTCTATGAAAAACAGTGTGGCAATTCCTAAAAGAACTAGAATTTAACCCTCCACACGACCCAGCCATCCTCCTTCTGGGAATATACTTGGAGGAACTCAAACCACTCTACAAAGAAAATACCTGCATACACATGTTTATTGCACCACTATGTACAATAGTAAAAACATGGAATCAACCATGCTGTCCATCATAACTGGACCGGATTTTAAAAAGTGGTACTTATACACAATGGAATATTACATAACCATAAAGAAGAACAAAATTATGGACTTTGCTGCAACTTGAATATTGTATAGAGTCTATAATACTCAGTGATTTATCACAGAAACAAAGAAATGAGTATCACATGTTCTTACTCATAAGCGGACCCTGAAATGTACCACAATACTAGGGACTGGCAGTAGCCAGAAACTGCCAGGGGAGGGAGGGCCTGGGCATATAACATTATTGAGGGTGCCTGATCTCAAACCAGGTGAAGTGGGGACCAAAGGGAGGCCCGAACTTTGCCTATACCACGGCTACTTGCATACCTAATCCTGAAGTTTACCCCACATCTTTAAAATTTAAAAAGATCATGTTTAAAACAAAGATTTAAAATTAATCATTCAAATTTCAAGTTTTTAAAAGCTGGAGCATGAAGCAAATTAAGACAAAGTAAGTAGAAGAAAAATAATAAAGATAAAAATAGATAATAAACTAGAATAAAAAGTAGGAATAAAATGAACAAAGAATAAAGTAAGTTATTTGAAAAGATCAATAAAATGTATTAGCTCCTATCAAGACTCTTCATATTGGAAAGATTTAAAACTACATTTTAGAAATACTATCTATAATAGTATTAAAAATGTAAACTTTTGAGTGACACATTTTTAGAAAGATATAAAGTTCTCCTCATTGAAAAGTATCTTAAAAAGAAATAAATTAAAGCACATTCAAGTAAATTAATACACCATACTATGGATTTTCTATCACTTATAGTCATTACTTATAGCCCTTCTACAATGTTATAATGAGGTAATTGCAGAAGGATAAATAAATAAATCAGTGGAACATAACAGAGAGGCTAGAAAAAGAAACATGCACACATAACAAATATACACACACACAACAAAAATTATTTTGTCAGTGGGGCCAAGGAAGTGAAAATCTTCAAAAAGTGATTCTGGATTACATGTAATAGATTATTAAAACTAATTCTTCCTGTTTAGCTGAAATTTTGTACACTTTGATGACCATCTTTTCTTTCTCGATCCTTGCCATTCCCGGCTCAGCCTTTGGTAGTCATCATTCTACTCTCCATTTCTATTAATCCTTTTTTTTTCAGATTCCACATATAAGAAACATTATGCTTATTTCTTTGTGTGTGAGCTTGGCTTATTTCACTTAACATGATGTCCTCCATAAGGTTCTAGAGCATTATATATTTTAGAATTATTGAGAGATTAGATTTTGAATGTTCTCACAAAAAAAGTATGTTAGGTAATGGACATATTAATTTGCTTGATTTAGTCATTCTACAAGGTAAGCATATATAAAAATATTATACCTTACCCCATAAATATATACAATTATTGTTTGTCAATTAAAAATAAAAGTTTTTTAAAGTGATGCTAAAACAACTGGATAAACTTAAATAATTTTAAAAAGAACTTACACAACATGCAAATTAATTCAATGTGAATAACTGATCTAAATGTATGAAAAACACTATCATAAATCTTTTTTTACAAAATGGAAACAAGGTCATCTCTTTTAAAATTGAATTGTACAAAGATTTAGCTGGAAGAATACAAAGAATTCTAAAGATACTCTTATGAATATGAAAAGGCCAGAAACAGACTAGAGGACTATATTCACAATTTAAATCTGTTAAATGGCTTTTATCCAATGTATGTAAAAACTTCTACAACTCAAAAATAAAAATGCAAACTACCCAGTCAAAATAAAATCACCAAAATGCTTGCAAAGACACATCAGGAAAAATAAAAAAGAAAGATAAGTGTATAATCAACACCATTTCTCTCAAGGAATTGCAAATTAAAGCAACAATGAGATACCAAACCACACCCACTAGAATAGTTAAAATGTAAAAGACTGGCCAGAGAAAATATTAACAAAGATGTAGAGTAACTAAAACTCTCAGACTTTGCTGGTGACTACGTAAAGTGATAAGACCACTTTAGAAAACTATTTAACAGTTTCTTTGTAAAAGTTAATATATATCAATTCTCTGACCCCAAATTTCTTCTCCTAGTCATGTACCAAAGAGCTATAATATGTGTCCACAACAATACTTCTACAAGCAGTTTTAGTCATAATAGCCAAAACCTGAAAGAACTGAAAAGTCGATCAATAAGACAATGTTAAACAAATTGTGAAATACTCATATAAATGGGAAAAAAACTAAGCAGAACAGAAAGAAAGAATTGTTTGTGCAGTCAACAAAACAAGACATGGAGAAAAAGAAGTCACATATAAAAGAACATAAAATATATTATCACTTGTTATGAAGTTAAAGAACATACTAAATAATATATGTTAATAAAAATCAAGTCATTTTATGTATGTTATGGAAATGGACTGAGAAGAGAGATGAGGGAACTTTGTAAAGTCATGAAAATGTTCTATATCTTGATTAAGACATATGTTCATTACATGAAAAACTTTCTGTCTAAACTCATTAAATTATACAATTATGACCCATAAATTTCACTACATTTTAATTTTACTTCAATTTTTAAAATGAGTATCATCTGAATTTTCATTACTTTAAACAAGCATACTCATTTAGTTCCTTCTTCAATATTCCTTTTCCTTTGTTCTCCTAAAGCATCATTTTTGCAGCCTTTTTTTGACTTACAGTAGTGATACTTGAATAATTGGAAGATACTGTATTAAACCAACTGCAATTTTTTTACAGTGATTTTTAAAATTGCTTAATTATTGTTTCATTTATAATTGACATGATAGTTATACATATTTATGGGGCATATTGTGAGGTGTCAATGTGTGTATGCATTATATAATTATCAAATCAAGGTAATTACTATAGCCATCTTTAAATACTTATCATTTCTTTATGGTGATACCATCTTCTTTTCTAGCTGTCTTGGAATATTCAGTGCATTGTTACTTGCTATAGCCAACTTAGCATATAATTATTAAGAATAATTATTATTTTTGCCTAATTGTTAACTTTGTACCCATTGGCCAGCATCTCTGGCACCCACTTCCCAGCTTTTCATAGCCACTATTCTATCTACTTTTATGAAATTATCTTTTATTGATTCCATGTATGAGTGAGATCATGTAATATTTGCCTTTCTGTGCCTGGCTTATTTCACTTAACATGATGTCCTCCATATTTGTTGCCACAATGCCCATATACAGATGAATAGATAAAAGAAAATCATACACACACACACACACACACACACACACACACACACACACACACCACACACTGGAATACTACAGCCATAAAATTAGAATGAAATCCTGTCATTTGTGGCAACCAATGACTTTTTAATTGGTGGGTTATATAATTTTGGAAGATAAGATGCTAAGTCAGTTGTCAGTTTACTGAGAAAAAGTCCTCTTACTCTTAACAGACATATAGTTTATTCATTTTAATTGTCATGTTTGTAAGAAGTGGAACATGTTTATGGCCATTCGTGATGCCAAGACTTAAGAAAACCTATTATGGCCGGGGTCAGTGGCTCAGTCTGTAATCCCACAGTTTGGGAGGCTGAGGTGAGTGGATTGCCTGAGCCCGAGGGTTCGAGACCCGCCTGGGCAACTTGGCGAGACCTCATCTCTACAATAAATCAAAAAATTAGCCAGGTGTGGTAGCTTGCGCCTGTAGTTCCAGCTACTCGGAAGGCTGAGGCGGAAGGATCGCCAGAGCCCAGCAGGTCGAGGCTGGAGAAAAATAAGTCACATATAAAAGAACATAAAATATATTATCACTTGTTATGAAGTTAAAGAACATACTAAATAATATATGTTAATAAAAATCAAGTCATTTTATGTATGTTATGGAAGTAGACTGAGAAGAGAGATGAGGGAACTTTGTAAAGTCATGAAAATGTTCTATATCTTGATTAAGACATATGTTCATTACATGAAAAACTTTCTGTTTAAACTCATTATATTATACAATTATGACCCATAAATTTCACTACATTTTAATTTTACTGGGTGACAGAGTGAGACTCCAACTCAGAAAAAAAAAAGAAAAAAAAAAGAAAACCTATTAAGAATGACAAATTAGAAAGATGAAAAAACGTAGTCCTCTCTGATGCCATTGATTCCATCTATAAACCTTCTCTGGGGCCACTCTATGGATAACTTTTTAATGGAGAAATAAAAGTTTCATATCATTTAATCTACTTTAACTTGTCTCCTTTATAACTTGAAGTCAAAAGTTTCCTTACTAAAATACCTATTCAAAAATTTTTCTTAGTAGCTTAAAAATCAATAGAACTAAAATTAAAATAAAAGAACTGTTTATTCTTTTATTTTGTTTGGTAAATGTTTGCCACAGAAGACAATGAAGAACAAAATTATATCAGCAAAAATTGTAAATTAAAAAAAGAAATATATAGGTTAATCTAGTAGCTAATATTATAATTCAATTGTCATAAACTCCAAAAACTTGATTAATAACCTATGGCAAAACTTATGATTTGTTTGTTCCTGTATGCACCAGTATAAAAATTATGGTAACATGTTGCACGGTATTTATCAATTATTTAAAATACAAAAGAAGAAAAAATCTTCAAAGTGCCACAATTCCTAATAAAATACACATATAACATCTTTATTGATCTTTATGCAATATTAGCTTATTACATATATTCTGAGTAAGTTTATGTGTATCCCAAGTAATGTATTATTAACTAATACTAAGTTTATTCTTTTATTTTATTTTCAACATTAATGATTAACAAATGAACAATTATTACTTGACACTGCCCCCTAATAACTTAACTTGACAGAATAACTTTCATATCACAAAATACGTACCCAAAGTCTAAGAACATATTACAATAAATTGTATTAAGTGATTCTTTGTGATATAATAATTTAGTCAGTTTGTAAAAATCAGCTTTCCAGAAAGAACTCCCTTCCGAGACCAAAACTTTTCTGTCTTCAGAAGAGAACTGATTGGAAACTCACAAAGTATGCACAGTAGAGTTTAGACAATGAGTACAGGGTAGACAGTTTAATTTCTTTTAGTCAATTTCAATTTTTAGTTCTCATGCAAAGGTACCTAAGGTACCAACATATTTAAACACTACAGAGAACCATTTTCACTTGTTTAAGACCCTAATATGATTTACATTAATTTTGTATTTTATAAAATCCTGAGATATTTATTTAAGGGTTAAACTTTCTACAGTGTTTTTGTAAACTTCCAAAAAGTATCTTCAAAAATCCTAAGATGTATCATTTGGAAAAACTGCAAGAAAAGAGAAGATTTGAATTGAATATATTTTATTTAGACCTGGCACCTATTTTCTAGTAAGTAAAAGACACTGAATGTTAAATTACGAATACATAGCCGGGCTCGGTGGCTCAGCCTGTAATCCCGCGCCTTGGGAGGCTGAGGTGAGTGGATTGCCTGAGCCCGCGGGTTCGAGACCCGCCTAGGCAAGCGAGACCTCATCTCTACAATAAATAAAAAATTAGCCGGGCGTGGTAGCGCGCGCCTGTAGTTCCAGCTGCTTGGAAGGCTGAGGCGGAAGGATCGCCGGAGCCCAGCAGGACGAGGCTGCGGTGGCCGGGAGCGGCCGCTGCACTCCAGTCTGGGCGACAGAGTGAGACTCCAACTCAAAAAAAAAAAAAGTTTGCAATTCTTATTTTCCAAACTGTTTTTTAACGCTCTTTGATATAGACTCAATTGAACAGGGTTGTTTAGTTTTGGTGTCCTGAAATTTTTTTGGTTTTTTGGGGTGGGGGGTTGGAGTCTCACTCTGTCACCCAGACTGGAGTGCAGCGGCCACTCCCGGCCACCGCAGCCTCGACCTGCTGGGCTCCGCGATCCTTCCGCCTCCGCCTTCCGAGTAGCTGGAACTACAGGCGCGCGCTACCACACCTGGCTAATTTTTTTATTTTTATTGTAGAGATGAGGTCTCGCCAAGTTGCCCAGGCGGGTCTTGAACCCGCGGGCTCAGGCAATGCACTCACCTCAGCATCCCCAAGCGCGGGATTACAGGCTGAGCCACCGAGCCCGGCTGAAGTTTTAAATTTCCTATAT
The DNA here is from genome assembly GCA_963574415.1 of Tarsius wallacei. NCBI lineage: Eukaryota > Metazoa > Chordata > Mammalia > Primates > Tarsiidae > Tarsius > Tarsius wallacei. The sequence continues at coordinate 7,407 of CAUYQG010134998.1, forward strand.
AAATTTTAAAATGTATTTCTACGATTCCCCATAGAATAACTTTTCAACAGTAGAGTTTTGTTAAAAACTGATTGTTTTATTTCTGTTTTTCCTTAAAAAAGAGAGAACAGAAAAAAAAAACAGAAAATAAATATAAATTTCCATATACTAGATCACATATAACATCTTTTGTACTCAAATCTACTTTATATTTAACTTGAAAGTTTTAAAATGCATCGACTAGGTCAATGTTTGGGGATTTCATATGTTAAGAGACAATCTCTGGCAGTACACATTACCCAAATATTATTCATAGTAACATCGGTAGTGCTGATTTACTCTAAATTATGGCATTTGATGAATAACTGAAGGCACATATTTTAACCATAATGTTAGAATTGCACAATGAAACCCAACATCATGTTGAGAAAACTTACATTTTCAATCTGACTTAAATTTGGGGGTTTATTTTGTATTACCTTAGAGATTTACTTTACATGTAGGGTGAGCCCTAAGTCTTGATGGTACTCTTTGTGATTATCATAAGGAATAAAGAACCTAGAATGCAAGACTTAACCAATGCATTCCAGAAATAAAAAATATCTCCATACAGAATGCTGCCTATAATATTCAATAAGAGTGTTTGCATATTAGCAAAAATAATGGATTTGCTTCATTTAGATGCTCAAAAAATCAGTTTATTTACAACTTTCTCAGAGTGCAGTGTGTCTCTAAATTTAAGGAGAATGAGTATGGACACTTGTAGAGGAAATACAAACTTTACAAAAAAATAACACTGTGGTTATGAAGGATAAGCTTTGATAGTTCCATATGACCTACATTTAAGTCAGTGTTTGTGTTTTAGGGGTGCTTTTACCATAGTGCTTGATGAAGAATGAATGCTGTTTAATACCTAACAGTGGCTCTCTCACATTTGAACTATGTTGCTTACATGACAGAAACACTGAAGTGCTATAGAAATAAATAGGTTGGGTACCGTGGATCAAACCTATAGTATACCATTTTGAAATGCCAAGGGCAGGAGAGTTGCTTGAGCCAAAGAGTTCAAGACCAGCCTAGGCAACATAGTTAAAATTATATTTTCTGATCATAAAAAATGTGTTATTAAAAGAAATCAAATCAGAAGATGATAAAATGGAAAGTATTCCTACAACTCCAGTCCCAGGGACAACGAGGACAAAGAGTTTGGTTATTACTCTACCACTTTTTATTTGTGTATGTATAAATTAACACAGAGTATGACAATGATAGTAATGTATTTTGCTTCTTCATAGAATTGTTTTCAAGTTGATATTATAGTGCAATGATTCTTTTTAAATTTATACATTTTCCTGTTAATAGACCTTTGTGTTATTTCAATATGTGCCATAAAATCCAGTGCTACACTCATTACTTGTAAATATATTCTGAGCACTTATCAGAATGTTTGTAGGTTAATGTCTTTTTCTTAATTTTTGTAGGTTAATTTCTAAGGTTCTTTACTAAACATTGCTCATATTTATGCTTAGAGAAATAATTATTATATCATCAATTTAAAATAATAAGCTCTTATTGAGAGGTCGGGATAACAAAAAATTGATGGTTGAGCTCTTTTTAAAGCACTTGCATTGTTGACAGTAAATTGCTAATGAATTGAGCAATTACAGTTTTAGATATCACTGTGCAGGTTATAGAGTGACTAATTTTTTAATTTGCAGAAATCCCAGTTATTACAATTCACAGAGATCCCCTAATATAGTCACAGAGAAACAAATAGCGCTTAAGACTGAGGTCAAAATGTTTGCTAGTTTTTCTTATAATACTTGTATAAGTCATAGCCAGACACCTAGTACTGTTTAACGTAATTTATGGGTAGGTGATTTAAGTCTTGGGACAATATATGGATCTTATAAATTTCTAGAATAATTTATACTATTTCCCCAAGACAGACGTCAAGTGTATGATGAAGTCATCTTCTAACTCCTTGATCACAAGTCTAGAAATTTTGTGACTCATGAAGATCGAAAGCATGCTGTTCTTGTTCACATATGTATCTACTGGTACACTGCCTGTAGGACAGTAAATGCCTAATAAATAACTGCTAAAGATGGTTAAGATTACTCTCATCTTCATATGATCATAGTGGAAAAAAACAAACAAACGGATTTTTGATGTTAGATCAGCAATGTCAATATTTTCTCACAATCATTTTGATCATGTTTGTTGAAGCCAAGATTCAGTTTCCATGACTTCAATTAAAGCGCAGTTTGAATTTCCAGGAGTTTGATAGACTGCACAGTGTGACATTTACTGAGAAGTTTTCTTTCATTATCACCTAAAAACAGTATTAAAAAATAAAAAGACTGGTAAAAAAAATGGTGCAAAGCAATATAAATTAGTTTACACTCCCACCAACAGTATAGAACTGTTCCCTTTTCTCCGCATCCTCGCCAGCATCAGTTGTTTTCTGATTTATTAAAAGAGACCATTCCTACTGGAGTCGGGTAGTACCTCAGTGTGGTTTTGATTTGCATTTCTTTGATGACTAGTGAGGCTGGGCATTTTTTCATGTATCTGTTGGCTGCTCGTATGTCATCTTTTGAGACGTGTCTATTCATGTCTTTTGCCCATTTTTTAGTAGGGCTGTTTGTTTTTTTCCTCTCAGCACGTTTGAGTTCCTTGTGCATCCTGGATGAGCTAGTTCTATTTTTAACAGCTTTATTGATGTATAATTCACATACCATATAATTCTCCCACTAATGTATATAATTCAAGGTTTTTGTTTATTAAATTATTAATTTTTAAAATTGTAGTAAATATATATAACATAAAATTTGCATTTTATCCATCTTTAAGTGTACAGTTCAGTGACATTAATCATATTCACTTTTTGTTTTTGAGTTGGAGTCACTCTGTCGCCCAGGCTGGAGTGCAGTGGCATGCTCACGGCCACCTCAGCGTCGACCTGCCGGACTCTGGCGATCCTTCTGCCTCAGCCTTCCAAGTAGCCAGAACTAAAGGTGTGCACTACCACACCCAGCTAATTTTTTATTTTTATTTTTTAGAGTTGAGTCTCACTCCTTTGCCCAGACTCTCGTGATTACCCCAGCATCGAACTGCTGGGCTCAGGTAATCCTTCTGCCTCAGCCTTCCAAGTAGCCAGAACTACAGACGTGCACTACAACACCCAGCTATTTTTTATTTTATTATGGAGATGAGGTCTCACCAAGTTGCCCTGGCTGGTGTCGAACCCGTGGGCTCAGGCAATCCACTCACCTCAGTCTCCCAAAGTGCTGGGATTACAGACTGAGCCACCGAGCCCGGCCCACAATTCTTAATGTTATTTTATTTTATTTTTTTTGAGTCAGCATCTCACTCCATCACCCAGGCTGGAGTGCAGTGGCATACTCAGGGCCACCGCAGCTTCAACCTGCTGTGCTCAGGTGATCCTTCCCCCTCAGCTTTCCAAGTAGGTAGAAACACAGGTGCATGCCACTATGCCTGGCTAATTTTTTTTTTTATTCACTATAGAGATGATTTCTTGCCATGTTGCCCAGTCTGGTCTCAAACCCCAGGGCTCAGTCAGTTCTCTAACCTCTGCCTCCTAAAGTGCTGGGATAACAGGTATGAGTCACCAAACCCAGCTCATTCCATTTTTTTAATTAGGAAAAGAAATTATTTGGGGGACCAGGCACAATGGCTCACACCCGTAATCCCAGCACTTTGGGAGGCTGAGACAGCAGGATTGTTAGAGGCCAGGAGTTCGAGACCAACCTGGGTAACATAGTGAGACCTCCATCTCTACAAAAATTTTTAAAAAAAAGTTAGCCGGGCTCGGTGGCTCAGCCTGTAATCCCTCACCTTTGGGAGGCTGAGGTGAGTGGATAGCCTGAGCCCATAGGTTCAAGACCTGCCTGGGCAACTTGGCGAGACCTCATCTCTACAATAAATCAAAATGAGCCGGGCGTGGTAGTGTGTGCCTGTAGTTCCAGCTACTTGGAAGGCTGAGGTGGAAGGATCACTGGAGCCCAGCAGGTTGAGGCTGCGGTGACCAGGAGCGGCCACTGCACTCCAGTCTGGGTGACAGAGTGAGACTCCAACTCAAAAAAAAAAAAAAAAGTTGGGTGTGTAGCATGTGCCTGTAGTCCCTGCGATTCAGGAGGCTGAGACAGAAGGATCCACTTGAGCCCCAGAGCTCAAGGCTGCAGTGAGCTAGGATCATGCCACTTGCCCTCCAGCCTGAGAGACAGAGTGAGACTCTGCCTCCAGAAAAACTTTTTTGTTGTTGTTTTCAATTAATTTTTTTAATTCTCAGCAAAGAGGATGAAATCTTTGCTTTTGATAAAGCTACTATTTATGTGGCTGGGGTCGGTGGCTCAGCCTGTAATCCCAGCACTTTGGGAGGCCAAGGAGAGTGGATAGCCTGAACCTGTGAGTTTGAGACCAGCCTGGGCACCTTGGCGATACCTCATCTCTACAATAAATCAAAAATTACCCGGGCGTGATAGCACGTGCCTGTAGTTCTGGCTACTTGGAAGGCTGAGGCGGAAGGATCACCTGAGTCCAGCAGGTTGAGGCTGCAGTGGCCAGGAGCGTGCCACTGCACTCCAGCCTGGGCGACAGAGTGAGACTCCAACTCAATAAATAAATAAATAAATAAACAAACAAATAAACAAACAAATAAAAGACAACGAACAAATTAGGAGAGATCTGAAAACAAATATGAAATATTCAGATCTCTTGCTAATCAGCCCTGTGTCATATGACCTAAAATATATATCAGGCTGGGCACAATAGCTCACGTCTGTAATCTCAGCACTTTGAGAGGCCCAGGTGGGCGAACTGCTTGAGCCCAGAAGTTCAAGACCAGCTTAGGCAACATAGCAAAATCTTGTCTCTACAAAATATTTTTTAGAAACTAGCCAGTCAGGGTGGTGCATGTCTGTAGTCCCACTACTTGGGAAACTGAGGCAGGAGGATTATATGAGTCCAGGAGTTTGAGGCTGCAGTAGACCATGATCGTGCCACTGCACTCCAGCCCGGGCAACAGGAGCAAATCCTTTTAGGGTTTTAGAAATATCCTTTTAGGAACAAACACATTTCTTTTTTTTGAGTCAGAGCCTCACTCTGTCTCCCAGGCTGGAGTGCCATGGCATGCTGCTCACGGCCACTGCAGCCTTGACCTGCTGGGCTCAGGCGATCCTTCTGCCTCAGCCTTCAGGTAGCTGGAACTAAAGGTATGCGCTACCACACTCCACTTATTTTTTTATTTATCGTAGAGACGTGGGCTCATCAAGTTGCCCAGGCTGGTCTTGAACCCGTGGGCTCAGGCAATCCTCTCGCCTCCGCCACCCAAAGCGCTGGGGTTACAGGAGTGAGTCACCATGCCTGGCCTAGAGTGGCTTTTTGGCTCAGTGCTGTCATCAAGGACACAGTCGTCTCTGTCTTTTTGTTCTGGAGTCTCTGCTCAGAGTAACTGACATCACACTCAGACACAACACGGTGCTACAGCAAAAGAGCAGAAAATATCACTATGAAGAGCAAGGAAAGCCATTCCTCAAACACCCTCAACAGCTCAGTTCCTGAGTGGCATTGGCTTGAATTAGGCCAGATGCTTAAACTAGTGACTAGCAAAGAGAGTGGCCCACTGTGACCAGCTTAGACCAACCACAACCTGCTCTTGGAGCTGGGAGTGAGGTCCCCCTCTCTGAGACCCAAGAAAGGCAGATAGGAACAATAGGTTCTAATATTCACAGGAAAGATGAGGCAGATGGGGGATGATGGTAGGGGAGAGAGCGAAGCGATGGGCAGATGTCAGCTGCCTGGGGATAAAAGGAATCCCTGCCCCAAAATCTTGATGCAAAGATTAAATAAAATGGGCCATTCCTAGGTCATTGCCTTGCTAAGCTATGGTGTGGCCATGCACTCTTTGAGCTATGGCTCAGCCATGTTTTCTTAAGCTTTGGCCCCCTTCCTTACCTCGGGGAGGTGAATCTTCTCTCACTCTCTCTCTTTCTAATTTACTTTCTAAATAAACTGTATTCTCTAAATAAATAAAAAGATTAAATAAGTTGATATATGTGCAAACTATGTGTGAACACTAAAACATTGGACACATGTTAAGTATTGAAAATACAAAACGTTAACCACAAAGGAGGGAGTGATTTTTATGTATCTACTTTTCTACACTAAATTGGATGATTAGCAGAGAACCGCTAATGCTTTCTGTCCTCCCTCCCTTCCTCACTTCTTTCTTTCTTCTTTCCTTCTCTTTCTCCCTCCCTCTTGTCCTTCCTTTCTACCTGCCACAAACTGTGCCAGCAACTATGCTAAGTAATTGGAATCAAGAAATATCAATTACAGATGAGGTCTACAATTGAGTTTGCAAACTCATCCTAGAACAAGTGCTCCATACCGCCTTGCTGAATATCACCGTGGTCATCTTCGGAGTACTCCCCTTGGGAAGCTATGTACCAACACCAGCACCTAGTCCACCCATCAAAGCAATTCTGGAACTCTTTTTCGGGAATCACTGTCAGAGCTGTAGTCATATTACCTTTGATGTCTGAAATGTCATCAAAATGTCCTCTTTTCAATATTTCCTTTATTTTGGGGTAAAGAAAAAAAGTCATTGGGGGCCAGATCAGGTGAGTAGGGAGGGTGTTCCAATACAGTTATTTGTTTACTGCCTAAAAACTCCCTCACAGACAGTGCTGTGGGAGCTGATGCATTGTTGTGTTCCAAGTGCCCCTTTGGGACCATTTTTGTGCACACCTTTCTCATGCCAGGATTTTTATTTGGTCTGCTATGCTTCTCACAGTCAGCCATCGATTTTGAAACAAGTTAACGAACTTTTGCAATATTTTTGTCAGTTCTGCTCGTTACTGGCCGTCCTGACCTCTCTTCATCAGTGACACTTTCTCTCCCCTTAGAAAAACGTTTACTCCATGTGTACACTGTCATTTTCTTCATGGCAATATCCCCATGAACTTGATTTCATTTCCACTCTTGCCAAGTTTAACAAGAAAGTCAATGTTTGCTTGTTGCTCTAATTCAAACTCTGATATTCTCATGACAGCTCTGATGGCCATTTCAGAAAAAGAGTTCCAGTCGGGCTCGGTGGCTCAGCCTGTAATCCCACACCTTGGGAGGCTGAGGTGAGTGGATTGCCTGAGCCCGTGGGTTCAAGACCCACCTGGGCAACTTGGTGAGACCTCATCTCTACAATAAATCAAAAAATTAGCCGGGCGTGGTAGCACTCGCCTGTAGTTCCAGCT